>JAFMOC010000693.1:92500-112666 GCA_019802505.1 Corydoras sp. C115
TAGATATCATGTGACATTTCTAACATGTTGAAATTATATTTTTACTAGTGGAAATGTAATTACCATTAGTGAAAACTAAACCTGTTACTAGTTTTGACATATTGTAACATGTCATAATTGTTTTATAGATATCATGTGACATTTCTTACATGTTGAAATTATATTTTTGCTAGTGGAAAAGTAATTACTACTAGTGAAAACTTAACCTGTTACTAGTTTTGACATATTGTAACATCTAAAAAATTGTATTATAGATATCATGTGACATTTCTTACATGGAAATTATATTTTTGCTAGTGGAAAAGTAATTACCACAAGTGAAAACTTAACCTGTTACTAGTTTTGACATATTGTAACTATCTTCATGTGACATTTCTTACATGTTGAAATTATATTTTTACTAGTGGAAAAGTAATTACTACTAGTGAAAACTAAACCTGTTACTAGTTTTGACATATTGTAACATGTCAAAATTGTATTATAGATATCATGTGACATTTCTTACATGTTGAAATTATATTTTTACTAGTGGAAAAGTAATTACCACTAGTGAAAACTTAACCTGTTACTCGTTATCCTGACATATTAAATGTTTAAACGGCTTGCCACAGGCGTCGATGGCGGGGTTTTGTCGTTGGCGTCTTCACGGCGGCTACAAACCGACATGAAACGCACACGCTCGGGCAAAATAAGTTTATTTATCGTTTGTGTAATGTGTCGGGGTGCTTTTAACGTCGCCGTCGGTAAATATTGGCCTCATGGCTGGCATTCAGACTGCTGTCGAAGCGGGAGGACAAGAGACCGAAGCGAAGTTGTGAGCGAACCCGCAGAACAACCGCCGAGCCACCGACAGCCTTCAGCGCGAAAACAGAGGGGCTTTATTTATATCAGGCAGAAATAGAACGCCTTTCAAAGTCGGCACCTGATTGGGTCCTTGGTTTCCATGGCAACGACGCGTAAACAACAACATCGCAGGCTGTGCTACACGGGATCAGCGATTTAACGTGGAATTATTGCGATTTAATTTCATTTAATTTAATACGATTTTTTTGCTTTAAAAAAATGCAGAAAGAAACAGCACTGCCGCCTTTATTTAAAAGGTAAGAATAAATATGTGTGTGAAAAGAGCAGCGCAGTATTTTAGTATTTATACATAATGTGTGGAGAACGTTTCGGGCGCTGGGCAGATACACCCAGGACAGGGCGTCAACCTATCGCTGGGCACACACTCACTCACACAGAAACAGTCTATATGGGGCAATTTGGAGAACTCAATTGACTTGATCCATGTTTTTGGACTAAGGAGACCCACGCGGACACGTGGAGTACATGGAAACTCCACCCAGATGGGGATTTGAACCGGGAATCTCTAGTGCTGAGAGGAGAACATGCCACTAAGCCACCCTGCCACCTGTGTGTATGCATTCATTCATCCATCCATTATCTTTCGCTTTATCCTCTATTAGGGTCACGGGGGGGGGGGGTTCTTCTATACTATACTAGGGTTTTTTTTTTTATCTTCTATACTAGGGTCGCGGGGGGTTCCCCATGCCCATCCAGGGGAGAACGTTCCGGGCGCTGGGCAGATACACCCAGGACAGGACGCCAATCTATCGCTGGGCACACACACTCACTCACACAGACACACTCTATATGGGGCAATTTGGAGAACTCAATTGACTTGATCCATGTTTTTGGACTGTGGGAGGAAACCGGAGAACCCGGAGGAAACCCACATGGACACGGGGAGAACATGGAAACTCCACCCAGATGGGGATTCGAACCGGGGATCCCTAGCACTGAGAGGTGAACATGCTACTAAGCAAAAGTTTGGCCACGCACCCTTTTTGCTTCACTAGTTGTCCATGTTGTCTATGAAGATAGTTTTTGTAGTTCTACAATTCCAGACTGTAGTCCATCTGTTTGTGTTCTACAGTACATCCTGTGTACGTCCCCTTTACTCTGTTCTAATGGTCAGAACCCCAATAGTACAACCCAGAGCAGGGGTTATTGGGTTGGTGCATTATTCCTATCCCAGCAGTGTCACTGTGGTGTTTAAATGAAACTCCAGCAGCACTGCTGCACTAACACCCCCTCACCACATCAGTGTCACTGCAGAACTGACAATAAACAACCCACCACCCAAATGATACCTGTTCTGTGATGTCCTGACCAATAGAGACGGAGAACCAACAGGGGACTAACAACAACAAAGGAAGCTGAACTACATAGGAAATAGATAATGAAGCAAGAAAGGTGCGTGTCCAAACTGCTACTGTATATATATCCATCCATTGTCTTCCGCTTTATCCTCTATTAGGGGCGTGGGGGGGGGGTTCCCCATGCCCATCCAGGGGAGAACGTCAGATACACCCAGGACAGGGCGCCAATCCATCGCTGGACACACACTCACTCACACAGACACACTCTATATGGGGCAATTTGGAGAACTCAACTGACTTGATCCATGTTTTTGGACTGTGGGAGGAAACCGGAGAACCCGGAGGAAACCCACACGGACACGGGGAGAACATGGAAACTCCACCCAGATGGGGATTCGAACCAGGAATCCCTAGTGCTGAGAGGAGAACATGCTAACCACTAAGCCACCGTCCCGTCCACTGTATATATAGATTTATTAATATAGTAAAAGGACCTATATGCATTGAATTTTTCTCGTGTCTTATTTTTGTTTGTGTTACAGAATTTCATCAGACAATGAACCTCAAGGGGACAAGAGATCGGAGTTAAAAATACCTAAAGTAGGTCACTAGTTCCTCATAGTTAGTGTTCAGAGATCAGTGTCATATGTCTGTAATGCTTTTTCTTTTTGTCCCGTGTCTTTCTTTCTTTCTTTCTTTCCAGTTTAAATGTGAGACTCCGTCCAGCTATCTGTCAACATGGCCGAGCAACGTCAGCTCTCAAATTGTCCGGAAACACAGTCGTCAACAAAGGTCCCCTGGGGTCCTCATGAAACATGGGTGTGTAAACGAACCACGTCCAAAACCCTGTCTGTTCCACTTTTCTTATAGTGACAATAAAACATCTAACAAATGAACTCATGATTATTTAATCTGTGTTTTATATAGAACATCAGTTTCAATTAAGCTTAAAAATTACGTTTATTTATATGACATGAGGTTAGCATGTTCTCCTCTCAGCACTAAGGATTCCCGGTTCGAATCCCCATCTGGGTGGAGTTTCCATGTTCTCCCCGTGTCTGCGTGGGTTTCCTCCGGGTTCTCCGGTTTCCTCCCACAGTCCAAAAACATGGATCAAGTCAATTGAGTTCTCCAAATTGCCCCATATAGAGTGTGTCTGTGTGAGTGAGTGTGTGCCCAATGATGGATTGGCGCCCTGTCCTGGGTGTATCTGCCCAGCGCCCGAAACGTTCTCCCTGGATGGGCATGGGGAACCCCCCCCGCGACCCTTTCATTCATTCATTCATTCATTCATTCATTCATTCATTCATTCATTATCTTCCTCTTTATCCTCTATTAGGGTCGCGGGGGGGTTCCCCATGCCCATCCAGGGGAGAACGTTTCGGGGGCTGGGCAGATACACCCACGACAGGGCGCAAAATCCATAATTGGGCACACATTCACTCATACACAAAAATTCACTCAGCCAATTCACCTTAAAACCATGTTTTTGGACAGTGGGAGGAAACAGGAGATCCATCCATCCATTATCTTCCACTTTATCCTCTATTAGGGTCGCGGTGGGGTTCCCCATGCCCATCCACGGAAGAACGTTTCGGGCGCTGGGCAGATACACCCAGGACAGAACGCCAATCTATCACTGAGCACACACTCACTCACACAGACACACTCTATATGGGGCAATTTGGAGAACTCAATTGACTTAATCCATGTTTTTGGACTGTGGGAGGAAACCGGAGAACTCGGAGGAAGCCCACGCAGACACGGGGAGAACATGGAAACTCCACCCAGCTTGGGATTCAAACCTGTAATCCCTAGTGCTGAGAGGAGAACATGCTAACCACTAAGCCACCGTGCTGCCCTCGGAAACGGGAGAACCTGGAGAAAAGCTGACCACTGCACCACCGTGTGCACAATTCACTGTAAGCTGCCACTCAAAGCTCATCTGCATCATGTTCAACAGATACGCTGAAGGATCTGAATGGACCACAGCTAAACCTCGGTTACTACAGCAGCTGGAGCACCACCTCGAGGGGCAGCTGGCGGCGTTAGACCCAATCAGCCCCAAAGTCCAGGAGCACAAACTTCAGGTCTGCATGTACAACTTCTTCATTCATTCATTCATCATCTTCAGCTTTATCCTATATTAGGGTCGCGGTGGGGTTCCCCATGCCCATCCAGGGGAGAACATCTCGGGCGCTGGGCAGATACACCCAGTACAGGACGCCAATCCATCGCTGGGTACACACTCACTCACACAGATACACTCTATATGGGGCAATTTGGAGAATTTAATTGACCTTGATCTATGTTTTTGGACTGTGGGAGGAAACCGGAGAACCCGGAGGAAACCCATGCGGACACGGGGAGAACATGGAAACTCCACCCAGATGGGGATTCGAACCGGTAATCCCTAGTGCTGAGAGGAGAACTGAATGCAGATCCATCCATCCATTATTTTCTGCTTTATCCTCTATTAGGGTCGTGGGGGGGGGTTCCCCATGCCCATCCAGGGGAAAACATCTCGGGCGCTGGGCAGATACACCCAGGACAGGACGCCAATCCATCGAGGGGCACACACTCACTCACACAGACACACTCTATATGGGGAGAATTTTTTTGGAGAACTCAATTGACCTTGATCCATGTTTTTGGACTGTGGAAGGAAACCGGAGAACCCGGAGTAAACCCATGCGGACACGGGGAGAACATGGAAACTCCACCCAGATGGGGATTCATTCATTCATTATCTCCCGCTTTATACTCTATTAGGGTTGCGGTGGGGTTCCCCATGCCCATCCAGGGGAGAACGTCTCGGGCGCTGGGCAGATACAACCAGGAGAGGGAGCCAATCCATCACTGGGCACACACTCACTCACACAGACACACTCTATATGGGGCAATTTGGAGAACTCAATTGACTTGATCCATGTTTTTGGACTGTGGGAGGAAACCGGAGAACCCGGAGGAAACCCACGCAGACACGGGGAGAACATGGAAACTCCACCCAGATGGGGATTCGAACCGGGAATCCCTAGCGCTGAGAGGAGAACATGCTAAACACTAAGCCACCGTGCCGCCTGTGTACAACTTATAGAAAATAACACGAGATTTAGTTTAGTTACAAGCTTAACTGTAAATAACAGATAAATGCTGAATAATAATAATACTTTTTGTTTTTGTTTTTTTGAAGGTATATAAAGAAGTTTTTGGATATTTTATCGAGGCATTTAAAACCTACAAACCCCTGCTGTCTGCGATCAAAAATGAATATGACGTGACTTTAGGTAGGGAATCTATTTTTCCCCCCAAAGTTATTTAATGGCATGTTATTAAGCTGCTCTGTGATTATTACAGGATAGAATATTTAATGTTCACCATCTGCATTCAAGAGTGGCACAGTGGCTTAGTGGTTAGCATGTTCTCCTCTAAGCACTAGGGATTCCCGGTTCGAATCCCCATCTGGATGGAGTTTCCATTTTCTCCCTGTGTCCGCGGGGTTTCCGCCGGGTTCTCCGGTTTCCTCCCACAGTCCAAAAACATGGCTCAAGGTCAATTGAGTTCTCCAAAAAAATTCTCCCCATATTGAGTGTGTCCGTGAGAGAGTGTGCCCAGTGATAGATTTGCGCCCTGTCCTGGGTGTGTCTGCCCAGCGCCCGAGACGTTCTCCCCTGGATGGGCATGGGGAACCCCCCCCACGACCCTAATAGAGGATAAAGCGGAAAATAATGAATGTATGGATGGATGGATCTGCATTCAGTTCTCCTCTCAGCGCAGGGTGGCTTAGTGGTTAGCATGTTCTCCTCTCAGCACTAGAGATTCCCGGTTCGAATCCCCACCTGGGTGGAGTTTCCATGTTCTCCCCGTGTCCGCGTGGGTTTCCTCCGGGTTCTCCGGTTTGCTCCCACAGTCCAAAAACATGGATCAATTGAATTCTCAAAAAACATTGCCCCATATAGAGTGTGTCTGTGTGAGTGAGTGTGTGCCCAGCGATAGATTGGCGCCCTGTCCTGGGTGTATCTGCCCAGCGCCCGAGACGTTCTCCCCTGGATGGGCATGGGGAACCCCCCCCCCCCCCCCCGTGACCCTAATAGAGGATAAAGCAGAAGATAATGAATGAATGAATAAAAGTTGTTAATAATTAAGATACATGAAGATGATTTGTGGATGGATGGATCAGCATGTCCGCGTCTCCTGATCCTCTCTGGAGTTAAAGGTGAGTGATTAATGCTTTTGACACCACCTCGTTCCAGTCTATCAGCGGGAGCAGATCCAACAGCTGGAACCCCTCCCTACGCAGTTGGTGCTGTTATCTGAACAATGTGAGAGAAGGGTTTTGGAGCTGAGGCAGCAGGAGATGGCTGAGATCAGAGCCTTGAAACTGGAGAAGCAGCAGCTGCAGCAAGTGATGGAATCGATGAGGAGGCAGCAGAGAGGCTTACAGATCCAGGTTTTACCCTCGTTTCACTTTCTTCTGCTCCATTTGAAATGAACACAAAGACCTCATCATCACATCAGGGGAATATGATTCCTGGTAACAGCAGCTGATTTTGGACAGACAGCCCTCGTTTCATTATAATGACAACATGATCGAATTATCATACAGACTATAGATGGTGGCGGCATGGTGGCTTAGTGGTTAGCATGTTCTCCTCTCAGCACTAGGGATTCCCGGTTCGAATCCCCATCTGGGTGGAGTTTCCATGTTCTCCCCGTGTCTGCGTGGGTTTCCTCCGGGTTCTCCGGTTTCCTCCCACAGTCCAAAAACATGGATCAAGTCAATTGAGTTCTCCAAATTGCCCCATATAGAGTGTGTGTGTCTGTGTGAGTGATTGTGTGCCCTGTCCTGGGTGTTTCTGCCCAGCGCCCGAAATGTTCTCACCTGGATGGGCATGGAGAACCCCACCGCGACCCTAATAGAGGATAAAGCGGAAGATAATGGATGGATGAACTATAGCTGGTCATCTGTTTGATGGGAACTTGCAAAAATGGTTCATTATTATCCATCCATCCATTATCTCCCGCTTTATACTCTATTAGGGTCACGGGGGGGGGGGGGGGGGTTCCCCATGCCCATCCAGGGGAGAACGTTTCGGGCGCTGGGCAGATACACCCAGGACAGGGTGCCAATCCATCGCTGGGCACACACTCACTCACACACACACTCTATATGGGGCAATTTGGAGAACTCAATTGACTTGATCCATATTTTTGGACTGTGGGAGGAAACCGGAGAACCCGGAGGAAACCCACGCGGACACGGGGAGAACATGGAAACTCCACCCAGACTGGGATTTGAACCGGGAATCCCTAGCACTGAGAGGAGAACATGCCAACCACTAAGCCGCCCGTTAATCAATATCGTAACTGATATTTATATTTCATTATATAGGAATACGACACAGATAAAAACACTTAAAGGTATTTTTAATATTGGCATTAATGCAGTTTCAACAGTCCAGTATCAGCCAAAAGTTTGTACACGCCCCCTTCTTGCCCCATTATCTGTTTCCTCCACTTATCATATAGCTGGACTTTGTAGTTCTACAATTACAGACTGTAGTCCATCTGTGTTCTTTGTTGTTGTTAGTCCCCTGTTGGTTCTCCGTCTCTGTTGGTCAGGAGCATCACAGAACAGGTATCATTTGGGTGGTGGATTGTTTATTGTCAGTTCTGCAGTGACACTGATGTGGTGAGGGGGTGTTAGTGCGGCAGTGCTGCTGGAGGTTCATTTAAACACCTCAGTGACACTGCTGGGATAGGAATAATGCACCAACCTAATAACCCCTGCTCTGTGGTGGTACTATTGGGGTTCTGACCATTAGAACAGAGTAAAGGGGACGTACACAGTATGTACTGTAGAACACAAACAGATTTCATTTTTCTTAATTATAATTTTTTTATAGGTTTCTCATTTGGAGAAAGAACTGGCAGAACAGTACCGTTTGTACAGAGAGGAACGGGACGCCTGCAGGTTGCTCGTTCTCAGCATGAACAGCCAAAAAACACGTTTAGAGATGAAGCCTGATGAGAAGACTGAAGGTATAACGGCAAATATCTGAAAATTGCCCCAATGTAGTCTGAGTGAGTGTGTGAGTGAGTGAGTGAGTGAGTGAGTGAGTGAGTGAGTGAGTGAGTGAGTGAATGAGTGTGTGCCCAGCAATATAGTGGCACCCTGTCCTGGTTGTACCCCCTCCCCCCCTCCCCCTCCAAATTGCCCCATATAGAGTGTGTCTGTGTGAGGTTTGTGACCAGCGATAGTTTGCCCCCCTGTCCTGGGTGTATCTGCCCAGCGCCCGAGACGTTCTCCCTGGATGGGCATGGGGCCCCACGACCCTAATAGATGATAACGCGGAAGATAATGGATGGATTTTGGACGGGGGCGGCACGATGGCTTAGTGGTTAGCATGTTCTCCTCTCAGCACTAGGGATTCCCGGTTCGAATCCCCATCTGGGTGGAGTTTCCATGTTCTCCCCGTGTCCGCGTGGGTTTCCTCCGGGTTCTCCGGTTTCCTCCCACAGTCTAAAAACATGGATCAAGTCAATTGAATTCTCCAAATTGCCCCATATAGAGTGTGTCTGTGTGAGTGAGTTTGTGACCAGCGATAGTTTGCCCCCCTGTCCTGGGTGTATCTGCCCAGCGCCCGAGACGTTCTCCCTGGATGGGCATGGGGAACCCCCCACGACCCTAATAGATGATAACGCGGAAGATAATGGATGGATTTTGGACGGGGGCGGCACGGTGGCTTAGTCTTTAGCATGTTCTCCTCTCAGCACTATTCCCGGTTCGAATCCCAATCTGGGTGGAGTTTCCATGTTCTCCCCGTGTCCACGTGGGTTTCCTCCGGGTTCTCCGGTTTCCTCCCACAGTCCAAAAACATGCATCAAGTCAATTGAGTTCTCCAAATTGCCCCATATAGAGTGACTATTTGAGTGAGTGAGTTTGTGACCAGCGATAGATTGCCCCCCTGTCCTGGGTGTATCTGCCCAGCGCCCGAAACATTCTCCCCTGGATGGGCATGGGGAACCCCCCCCCCCCCCGGCGACCCTAATAGAGGATAAAGCGGAAGATAATGGATGGATGGATGGATTTTGGACGGTTATTAATATTTGTCACCTGTTCTTCGGTTATTCATTAGGTTAATTAACTTTCGGTCATGATCCTCATTTAAGTTCATTAACTCTCTTTTCATTGGTTTAGTTTTGTGCACGTTGTCGGGTGTTTATGTATTTATTTCCTGTGTTCCTCTTCCTCAGTGCACGTCATTGATTTTTATGTTTGCTCGTTTATACCTCTGTGTTTTGGTGTCTCTACACCTTTAATAAAGCCCGTTATTCTGCTACCTGCATGCCCTTCCGCGCATTAAGGCGCTGCGACTCTGCTCCTCCTACGCGCAGCCGCTTTAGTGCGAGGTAGGCGAGTGTGACCGTATTAAGTGTTTGAAATGGTGGTGTTGACCTGCGTTACGTCTCGGTTCCTCACAGAGAATCCCATCATGCTGAGATCGGCTCTGACGGTGTGCAGAGAGGATCTGAGCAGAACCCAAATCGAGCTCAACCGCCTGCAGGCGGAGTATGGGGATGTGGTTCCGCGAAGAGACTTGGAGAATCTGGATCACCTCTACAAAAAGAGTCTTCAACAGGTTATCTTATGGGGTTATATCTCATATGGGGTTATGAGATTATGTGTCCTGTAAAGAAACCAGCAAGACCAAGGTCCAGGGATCATGTCTGTGTGGTTTAAATCAGTGATTCATTCATTATGTTCCGTTTTATCCTATATTAGGGTCGCTGGGGGGGGGGTTCCGCATGCCCATCCAGGGGAGAACGTTTCGGGCACTGGGCAGATACACCCAGGACAGGACGCCAATCCATCGCTGGGCACACACTCACTCACACAGATACACACTCTATATGGGGCAATTTGCAGAACTCAATTGACTCGATCCATGTTTTTGGACTGTGGGAGGAAACCGGAGAACCCGGAGGAAACCCACGCAGACACGGGGAGAACATGGAAACTCCACCCTGATGGGGATTCGAACCGGGAATCCCTAGCGCTGAGAGGAGAACATGCTAATCACCAAGCCACTGTGCCACCCCCAACAAGTTTCCATCAATCCATTATCTTCTGCTTTATCCTTTAGTAGAGTCGCGGGGGGGTTCCCCATGCCCATCCAGGGGAGAACGTCTCGGGCACTGGGCAGATACACCCAGGACAGGGCGCCAATCCATCACTGGGCACACACTCACTCACACAGACACACTCTATATGGGGCAATTTGGGGAATTCAATTGACTTGATCCATGTTTTTGGACTGTGGGAGGAAACCGGAGACCCCGAGGAAATCCACGTGGACACGGGGAGAACATGGAAACTCCACCCAGATGGGGATTCGAACCGGGAATCCCTGAGAGGAGAACATGCTAACCACTAAGCCACCGTGCCACCTATATATAAGTTTAAGTTATTTATTTATATAGCGCTTTTTACAACAGTACGTCGTCACAAAGCAGCTTTACAGAATGAAAAGCCTTTAAACCCCCAAAGAGCAAACCGAAGCAACAGTGGCAAGAAAAAACTCCCTGTTGTGTTGTTATTTAAGGAAGAAACCTTGTGAGGACCAAAACTCAGTGGGGGACTCATCCTCCTTGAGCGGCCAGGCAGCAACAACCGTGTAGGACACTAATATACAGATTTTTAAAAAATGGAAAAACTCTAACAATTGGAAAACTATATGTGAGTCCATTAGGGGGCGTCCTACAGGACCACCAGTCCAATTAATATCCAGGTTCCAACCAGTATTCGTTGTAGCCACAGTGCTTCAGCAGAACCGTGGATGAAGAGAAAATATATAGAATATACAATGTCTTGGGTCTTGAACCCAAAAATGTGTTTAGTTCAGTGATTCTCAATTATTTTCTGTTAAGCCCCCCCTAGGAAGAAGAACACTTTTTGCGCCCCCCCCCCCACACACACACTCACACACTCACCGCCCCCCCCCGGACATGACAAAATGGGATGAAAAAGTATTTTTACACGCCCACTGTAATATGATTTGTCTATAAATTTGTTATAAGTACACCTCTTTTATAACAATAAAGAAAACAAAAAAGAAAGAAATATAGATCAACTTAGAACAAAGAATCATTTTATTAACTTTGTTTTTTAGTTTGTAACAGAAACGAATGAAATCCTTATTTAAACTAGAAACATTTTTGAACCGACTGGCATTTGATACTGAAAAATGAAATGATATAAAATCAATAAATAATAATAAATTTAAATTCATCAGCAATATTAATTCAGGAGCACAATGTATTAACACTTTAACCTACAAAACTAAAATGAATACAACAATTTGTGCTGTTTTTTTTTTTTTTTAATCAAAATAAGGAAATCAGAACTGATGTCTCCAACGCGCCCGTTCTGCAGCACACAGCTTTTCTGAAGCAGCTTTCATAACGCGTTATAATTGCTTGCTGTACGCGTCACGTTCTCGATTAAAAACTCAAGCGGTTATCAGTGTGATCGGGGTGTAATGTCTTTAAGTGATGCCTTCATTTATTTGGCTTCACGCTGTCCGCTGCCAACATTTAAAGACACAGAAGACACGCCGGTCTTTCTTCGTCTCCCACCTTCGTTACCAAGCGCTACAAACACTTTCCTCGTTTTAACTTTCGGTTGACTTTTGTTGCTCTGTGATATCTTATGCGCCCCCCCCCCAGGCACCGCACTGCGCCCCCCCAGGGGGGCGCGCCCCACTATTTGAGAAGCACTGGTTTAGTTTGAAATAAAACAGCTTTTAATTTCAGCTGGAGACCTTACAGTCTGACTTTAACACCATGAAGCTGGAGTATGACACAGCGCTGGAGGGACAGCAGCAGCTTCTTGCTCAGAAAAACAGCCTTCAGCAGGAATTGGAGCGTTTTAGAGAAGCTGCCACTCCAAGACCAAACTGGGAGCAGTGTGCAGGTATCATCTCAGAATGCTTCAGACTGACAAATCATCTTCATGTTTCTTAATTATTAACAACTTTTATTCATTCATTATCTCCCACTTTATCCTCTATTAGGGTCGCGGTGGGGTTCCCCATGCCCATCCAGGGGAGAACGTCTCGGGCGCTGGGCAGATACACCCAGGACAGGGCGCCAATCCATCGCTGGGCACACACTCACTCACACAGACACACTCTATATGGGGCAATTTTAAGAATTCAATTGACTTGATCCATGTTTTTGGACTGTGGGAGGAAACCGGAGAACCCGGAGGAAACCCACGTAGACACGGGGAGAACATGGAAACTCCACCCAGATGGGGATTCGAACCGGGAATCCCTAGCGCTGAGAGGCGAACGTGCTAACCACTAAGCCACCGTGCCACCTAACAACTTTTAATGAAATGTAATTTCTGTTTGTGTATAAGACCTTTTCGGCTCTCAAGAGAAGTGGGCGGAGCTGTTTTCGGGTCAGTCAAGTGAAAAAAGATTGGAAATCCTGATGCATGAGCTGAAACAGAACCAACAAGGCTTTTTCACCGGCATGGTAAGAATCTCAGATTAGGATTCATCCATCCATCCATTATCTTCAGCTTTATCCTCTATTAGGGTCACGGCGGGGGGGGTTCCCCATGCCCATCCAGGGGAGAACGTTTCGGGTGCTGGGCAGATACACCCAGGACAGGGTGCCAATCTATCGCTGGGCACACACTCACTCACACAGACACACTCTATATGGGGCAATTTGGAGAACTCAATTGACCTTGATCAATGTTTTTGGACTGTGGGAGGAAACCGGAGAACCCGTAGGGAACCCACGTGGACACGGGGAGAACATGGAAACTCCACCCAGATGGGGATTCGAACCGGGAATTCCTAGTGCTGAGAGGAGAACTGAATGCAGATCCATCCATCCATTATCTTCCGCTTTATCCTCTATTAGGGTCGCGGTGGGGTTCCCCATGCCCATCCAGGGGAGAACGTTTCAGGCACCAGGCAGATACACCCAGGACAGGGTGCCAATCTATCGCTGGGCACACACTCACTCACACAGACACACTCTATATGGGGCAATTTGAATAACTCAATTGACTTGATCCATGTTTTTGGACTGTGGGGGGAAACCGGAGAACCCGGAGGAAGCTCACAAGGACACGAGGAGAACATGGAAACTCCACCCAGATGGGGATTCGAACCGGGAATCCCTAGCGCTGAGAGGAGAACATGCTAAACACTAAGCCACCGTGCCACCTTCTACATCATAATACTCTTTAGTATTAAATATGAATCAGAATTCACACACACACACACACACACACACACACACACACACACACACACACACAGTCAGTGTTGTCCTCTTTGTTCACAGGGTTTGTCTGATGATGTTCCAGTTTACCTGCGATACGAAGGCCAACTGAAGAACCTCAAGTTAAAAAAGCCTGATGTTCTCAGAATAATAAAGGACTTCTGGAGGATGAAGGTCTCTGAAGATGAGAAGGTCTCATAACGTTTTCTAGATTATTCATTATAATCATTCTGTATATTTTTACATCCGGTTGCATTTTTCCCAAATCCAGAACGATGTGATCAGTGATCTAAAGGAATTTCTACACCGCTATCTGTTAGAACAGCATGGAGAGCAGGCGGGGGCGTGGGCTTACAGCCTGCTGGATGGTGTGAAGCGTCATCAGCAAGATGACGTCATAGGTCTTTTCTATGATGTCATCACAGACAAGGTTGGTGCTTTAACTTTTTACAACGTTAAATCACTTAAGGGCGGCACGGTGGCTTGGTGATTAGCATGTTCTCCTCTCAACGCTAGGGATTCCCGGTTTGAATTTGAGTTTCCATGTTCTCCCCATGTCTGCGTGGGTTTCCTCCGGGTTCTCCGGTTTCCTCCCACAGTCCAAAAACATGGATCAAGTCAATTGAATTCTCCAAATTGCCCCATATAGAGTGTGTCTGTGTGAGTGAGTGTGCCCAGTGATAGACTGGCACCCTGTCCTGGGTCTGTCTGCCCAGCGCCCGAAACGTTCTCCCCTGGATGGGCATGGGGAACCCCACCGCGACCCTAATAGAGGATAAAGCGGGAGAATGAATGAATGAATGAATCCCCATCTGGGTGGAGTTTCCATGTTCTCCCCGTGTCCGCATGGGTTTCCTCCGGGTTCTCGGGTTTCCTCCCACAGTCCAAAAACATAGATCAAGGTTAATTGAATTCTCCAAATTGCCCCATATAGAGTGTGTCTGTGTGAGTGAGTGTGTGCCCAGCGATAGATTGGCGCCCTGTCCCGGGTGTATCTGCCCAGCGCCCGAAACGTTCTCCCCTGGATGGACATGGGGAACCCCCCCCACGACCCTAATAGAGGATAAAGCGGAAGATAATGGATGGATGGTATGCACTCATACATGTTTAATCTTTTTGCCTGTAGAAGCTTTCAGGTTTATTGAGATTAAACATTATAGGTGCGTCCAAAATCGCTTACTAGACAGTAAGTACTACGCTGGATCCGGTGTTTAATGCTCAATTGCTGAAGCTGTAGGTGTTTAAACCAACTTCAGACGCACTGCTGCGTTTTTAATCTTATCAGATGTAAGACGTCACACCACCGATGTAAAAAGACTTATCTCATTATCCATCCATCTATTATCTTCCGCTTTATCCACTACTAAGGGGGGTTCCCCATACCCATCCATGTCTAGCGCTGGGCACACACTGACTCAGACAAACACACTCTATATGGGGCAATTTGGAGAATTCAGTTTACCTTGATCCATGTTTTTGGACTGTGGGAGGAAACCGGAGAACCCGGAGGAAACCCATGCGGACACGGGGAGAACATGGAAACTCCACCCAGATGGGGATTCGAACCGGGAATCCCTAGTGCTGAGAGGAGAACATGCTAAACACTAAGACACCATTCCGCCATATCTCATTATCTTCCACTTAATTCTCTGCCAAGGTCTGGTGGGGGACCTGGATCCCCAGCACTGACTGGAGAACATGTTAACCACTGTGCCACCATGTAGCACAGACTCTATACGATCCATCTTTTATTTCTTAGCCTCATCCCATCCATCCGTCCATTATCTTCATCTTTATCCTCTATTAGGGTCGCGGTGGGGTTCCCCATGCCCATCCAGGGGAGAACGTTTCGGGCGCTGGGCAGGTACACCCAGGACAGGACACCAATCTATCACTGGGCACACACTCACTCACACAGACACACTCTATATGGGGCAATTTGGAGAATTGAATTGACCTGATCCATGTTTTTGTACTGTGGGAGGAAACCGGAGAACCCGGAGTCCCTAGTGCTGAGAGGAGAACCCGGAATCCCTAGTGCTGAGAGGAGAACATGCCACTGTGCCGCCCTGGCCTCATCCTATGATAATGAAATAGCACGGTGTGTTTCAGTTTAAAATGCCTCCTGATTCAGAGGTTCCTTCGGAAGTTTAACCTACTGTTTAATGTCTACTGTATATTCGGACATTCTCGACATTCACACCTGCCTCCATTATCTACCCTGTAATAATTGGAGGGCAATTTGAGACGCAGCCTCGGTTTTCATTGTTGAAACTTACCTTTAAAAAACCGTAGACGTTTGAATTGTTCTATATTGTATGATCCTGATATTAATGGCAGCTCCATTTCAGGTGGATGAGAGCGTGCACCATGGTCAGACCCACCTGCTGTCTCACCTGCTGAAGGTGTTAATACAGAGTGACAGTGCTGAGAGTGGGGTACTGACGGAGTCCCAGTTCAGGTGAAGGAAATGTCTCTTAAACAGGACTTTATCACTTTGTGTACGAACGTTAATAGATGTCCATTTCAGTGAGGCTCTGAGGACAGCTTTCCCACTGAAGTCAGATCAGAACATGAAGGAACTGGTGCTAGCTGCTCAGACAGAGCTGAGGACCGCTGAAGGAACCATTGCATATCAAAGGCTTTTTACTGAGGTAAGTCCTGAACACACACACACACACACACATATATATATATATATATACATATATATAGGCGGCATGGTGGCTTAGTGGTTAGCATGTTCTCCTCTCAGCACTAGGGATTCCCGGTTCGAATCCCCATCTGGGTGGAGTTTCCATGTTCTCCCCGTGTCCGCGTGGGTTTCCTCCGGGTTCTCCGGTTTCCTCCCACAGTCCAAAAACATGGATCAAGTCAGTTGAGTTCTCCAAATTGCCCCATATAGAGTGTGTCTGTGTGAGTGAGTGTGTGCCCAGAGATAGATTGGCGCCCTGTCCTGGGTGTATCTGCCCAGCGCCCGAAACGTTCTTCCCTGGATGGGCATGGGGAACCCCACTGTGACCCTAATAGAGGATAATGAGGAAGATAATGGATGGATGAATAAATGAATGATGGCAAAGACGCAGTATGTGGTTGACAGCTTATTATAGATCTCTAATATAATTGTAATTGTAATTGTAATTTATTAATTAATGACCACACAACAAGTTGGTGGAATTTGCTTCCGGTACAGCATAACATACTCACATCTCTGTGTCAAAAACAAATGCATAAATACAGATACAATATATAGACATAGACAAACAAAAATTTTTAAATCATACATTGATTTAGTGACTGTACAGCAGTTGGAAAGAAACTGTTTTTGAGTCCGACTGATTTTGTTGGTAGGGACCTGTAGCGTCTTCCAGAAGGCATGCGTGTGAACAAGTGATATGCAGGGTGAGAAGGGTCTGAAGTGATCTTTTTTGCTCGTTGTATGATGCGTATTTGATACAGTGTGTCTATGGATGGGAGGGTGTGGCCTGTGATTTTGGATGATTTATCTATTATGCGTTGTAGTTTTTTTCGTGAAGAGCTATCCAGATTTCCATACCAAACTATTATGGATGAGGTAAGTATGCTTTGAATGATTGCTGTGTAGAACTGAAGGAGAATGTTCGGCCTGACTCTAAATTTTTTCAGTTGTCTGAGGAAAAATAGTCTTTTATTGGCTTTTTGTATACTCACTTCCCTCCATTGGCTCCCTGTAGCTGCTCGCATTCAGTACAAGTCGCTAACTCTGGCATACAGAACCATTTCTGGATCTTCCCCCTTCTACCTTCACTCTATCTTTTCAAAATGCACTCCGACTCGTTCACTTCGCTCCAGTGATGATTGCTGCCTGGCGGTTCCACCTCACCGAGGAGCTAATTCTCATTCTGTGGCGTTCATTCATTCATTCATTCATTCATTCATTATCTTCCGCTTTATCCTCTATTAGGGTCGCGGTGGGGGGGGGTTCCCCATGCCCATCCAGGGGAGAACGTCTCGGGCGCTGGGCAGATAGACCCAGGACAGGGGGGCAATCCATCGCTGGGCACACACTCACACACTCAAACACACTCTACATGGGGCAATTTTGAGAATTCAATTGACTTGATCCATGTTTTTGGACTGTGGGAGGAAACCGAAGAACCCGGAGGAAACCCACGCAGACACGGGGAGAACATGGAAACTCCACCCAGATGGGGATTCGAACCGGGAATCCCTAGCGCTGAGAGGCGAACGTGCTAACCACTAAGTCTGTGGCGTTCACCACTGCAAAATGGTGGAACGATCTTCCCAACTCTCGAATCTCTAAACAGTTTTCCCTTTGAGATTATCTATCAGTAAAGTTAGTTTTGTACTGTAAGTGCGAGTAGTGAACATTCCCGCTAACCTGGTACCTCTGTCTTTGTGACTGTTCTCAAATGCTAAAACCTCATTATCTTCTGTCTAATTCTGTATTAGGGACTAGGGTCGGGGGGTTCCCCATGCCCATCCAGGGAAGAATGTTCAGGTGCTGGGCAGATACACTCAGGACAGGGCGCCAATCCATCGCTGGGCACACATACACACACACACACGCACACACACACACACACACACACACACACACACACACACACACACACACGCACACATACTAAATAGGGGCAAAATTAGGTAGGAGCAATTTAGAGCAGCCAATTCACGTCAAATCCATGTTTTTGGACTGTGGGAGGAAACTGGAGAACCCGGAGGAAACCCACGCGGACACAGGGAGAACATGCAAACTCCAGATTTGAACCAGGATCTCTAGTCCTGAGATGCGGGCGTGCTAACCACTAAGCCACTGTGCCGCCCAAATGATGAAATAATGTAAATAATAAAAATAATGAAAATGTTTTTACTGAAAATGTTCTATTTAAAAAGAACTACATGTTTCTACATCATCATACTTTTATCAGTGAAGACTCACGTCCTGAAATAAATCAACTTAAAGGCAGAATGAGCTGATAATAAACTTATCCATTTTTTAATGTTAATTAAGTCCAAATCTAATGATTCTGTATGTTCTGGTCATTACACTCTGACTTTCTGTACTGTACTATTTTCAGGTGAACAGGTTTTATTTGACTTTTTTCTTATACCAGGAAAACTGTTTTATTTATTCTTTTTTCTTTATTAGTTATCTTTAAAATCTTTAAAAATATTTTTTAATTGATTGTTATCTATGCCTACACACATTTCTGAAGAACAGCTTACTTCAGTTGATTAGAATTTTTCTTATGAAATCTTTACTCTTCACGTCATCGCTCATCCTGTATATAAACCACTCAGCCTTCAACCCAAAGTCATGCAGTTTGCAGATCCTTCAGCATTCAGCGCTCCAATTAAAGGTAAGTTACACCATCTTACACAACAAGATCCTCTGCCATGCCTTACAGTGGGTATCGGCTTATTCTTTGATGTGGCTCAGCAAATAACTTTAATTTATTTAATTGATCTGACTAAATCACATGATGATGCCACTGGCAGTTTCAAAGTTTTTATTAAAACTCAATCATTGATTCTCACACATTGTGGGAAAATTTTCACTAAACATACATCAGGCCATAAATAGAAATACATATTATACATGAAAGTTTTAAATAAAAAAATAATTTAAAATTGTTTTAACACTATGACATTTTCTGCAGAACCTTATATTGTGCTAATCTAATGCATGTTAATAACAATTCATCTCTATCAACAAGTGTCACACTGTTCTATGCCTCTATCGGGTGGCTGTGCATGTACTGCACAAAACCGAATCACTCTAACGTGCTGTAGGGAGCCAGACAACGGGAAACATCCATCCATCCATTATCTTCAGATTTATCCTCTATTGGGGTCGCGGGGGGGTTCCCCATGCCCATCCAGGGGAGAACGTTTCGGGCACTGGGCAGATAGACCAAGGACAGGGGGGCAATCTATCGCTGGGCTCACACTGACTCACACACACAGACACACACACTCTACATGGGGAAACCCACCGTGCCCCCCCCCCTTTGATGTTTAAAAACCCCTATAAACGCCCCTAAATTAAAACTTTTAACAAAATAAATAAGAAAAGGCGCCCCGGTGGAAGGGCCCCCCCAATGTTTTCCCCCAAACCCCCAGGGCTTCCCCGGGACCCCCTTTGGGTGGTTTTTTTTTTTTTTTTTTTTTTTTTTTTTTTTTTTTTTCCCCCCCCCCCCCCCCCCCCCAGTCCTCCCCGTTCCCATGGGTTTCCTCCGGGTTCCCCGGTTTCCTCCCCCAGGGCCAAAAACATGGATCAAATTAAATTTATTTCCCAAAATTTCTCCATTGGTGTTTTGTTTTGAGTGGGGGGTGGTGCCCCCGATGGATTTGGTTTTCCTGTCCTGGGGTTCTGCCCAGCGCCCGAAAAGTTTTTTCCCGGATGGGGATTTGGGGGAAACCCCCCCCCGATCCTAATAGAGGTAAGCAAAGATAATAAAAGAATGAAAATAAGAAAAAAAAATCAACTTGTACGGGGAAAAGAATAAATTTTCGACAGGGGGCGCGCACACTTTCCCCGAAAATACCCTCTCCCAGCAGGAAAGGGGTGGAAGGGGCGCATGCCCGCTGAGGAGGCGGCTCAACTTTTTACCGGGGGGTGGGGTTTCGCCATAACTGGAAAACCCCGGGAAAACCCGCAGTTTGGGGTCTCTGAAAGGGAAAAAAACCGAGC
>JAFMOC010000694.1:0-97500 GCA_019802505.1 Corydoras sp. C115
GAAACCCACGCGGACACGGGCAGAACATGCAAACTCCACCCAGATTGGTATTCGAACCGGGAATCCCTAACGCTGAGAGGAGAACATGCCAAACCACTAAGCCACCGTGCCACCACCCTAATTTGCATTTTATTAAATGAAATAAGTGTTTGATCAGCTTAAAGCAGTGGGATTTCTGGCTCTCACAGACCTGTTCTACACTAATTACCTGGATTAATTACACCTGTTCTACACTAATTATCTGGATTAATTACACCTGCTCTGCACTAATTACCTGGATTAATTACACCTGTTCTGCACTAATTACTAGGGGTGTCTTCAACTAAGGATTTTCATAGTCGAATCTGATTCGTCAGATTTTCTCTATAGTCGACTGATAGTCGAATCAGTTAAAATTTCACCACAAGATGGCGCTATAAGCGTGGTTTTGAAAAAAGATTTTTTAAATATATTTTGTTATATATTTTATATTGTTAAAGCGCACACATCATTTAAAAAAAATATTAACAGAAATTAGGATGATTTTATTTGACAAAAGGCTATATATATAACGAAAACAAAGACATTTCATGTAAAAACTAATGCTTAGCAGCAGCCATGGGCGCCCCCATGTGGTCAAAATGGTACATTCGACTATGAGGTTCATAGTCGACTACGGTTCTCCGAATCGAATCGTCGAATCAGCGAATATTGCAGCTCACCCCTACTAATTACCTAGATTAATTACACCTGTTCTGCACTAATTGCCTGGATTAATTACACCTGTTCTGCACTAATTACCTGGATTAATTACACCTGTTCTGCACTAATTACCTGGATTAATTACACCTGTTCTGCACTGATTACCTGGATTAATTACACCTGTTCTGCACTAATTACCTGGATTAATTACACCTGTTCTGCACTAATTGCCTGGATTAATTACACCTGTTCTGCACTAATTACCTGGATTAATTACACCTGTTCTGCACTAATTACCTGGATTAATTACACCTGTTCTGCACTAATTACTCACAGTTACAATGTTCCTCTGATAGAATTACAGACCTCCATTTTCATCTTTAAGTCTCTAAGCCAGTGATTCTCAATTATTTTCTGTTAAGCCCCCCCAGGAAGAAGAAAATATTTTGCGCCCCCCCCCCCCCTCACACACACACGCACGCACACTCACCCCCCCCCCCCTGTACATGACAAAATGGGAAGTATTTTTACACGCCCATTGTATTATCATTTGTCTATAAATTTGTTCTAAGTTCAGCTCTTTTATAACAATGTATCCTTATTAACAATAAAGAAAACAAAAAAGAAAGAAATATAGATCAACTTAGAACTTTCGGTTGACTTTTGTTGCTCTTATCTTCGTCTCTCTCCGCCTTTCTCTCCACCATCTCTGTTAAATATTTTTTATTGTTGTCTCTTATATATTGTTATATGTTAGCTCCATACCTGGTGGTCAGTGCTGTACCATCCACCCATTTCCAGACACCTTCAGTCTCTACATCAGTGAGACCAATCCAAATATTCTATAGTACTGAGTTTTCTGAAACAAGAAATCCTGTAAAGAGAAGTTAAGTTCTCTCTCTCTCTCTCTCTCTCTCTCTCTCTCTCTCTCTCTCTCTGTCTAAATCTGCATCCTGCTTACATAGTAGGCGAATGCTGTAGCTTAAAATGGCTTTTATGTTCAAATATATAGTATAGTGTAATATAGCATGTCTAGTGTGCAGCAGTTATTAATCAGTAAGTTAATATTTTTTGGATGATTTGTACTGAACTGGAAACCATTAAGAATTAAACATCTGAAACACACTGTATTTAATGATTGGTGGAATTTTGTACTGTGGGGTGGGTGGGGCATCTGTGACCTCATACCCACCCATCCATTATCTTCTTAACTAGGGTCAGGGGGGCAGGGGGCAATCTATCACTGAAAACACTCACTGACACACACACACTCTATATGGGGCAATTTGGAGAATTCAATTGACCTTGATCCATGTTATTGGACTGTGGGAGGAAACCGGAGAACCCGGAGGAAACCCATGCAGACACGGGGAGGACATGCAAATTCCACCCAGATGGGGATTCCAACCGGGAATCCCTACTGCTGAGAGGAGAACATGCTAAACACTAAGCCACCGTGCCACTGTGACCTCATTCAATTAAACAAATTTGTAATGTGGCTGATACATGACGTCCGAAGTCATGTGATTTACTACATGCTCTCTTATTTATAAATCCAGAAGCACGTTGTTAGCAGTTGAACAGTATTAATTAAAATCTAAATGAGTGTGTAGAGTGTAGGAGGTGATTTGGGACACGGCCGCTCTTCCTCACCTGTTCTTGTTTGCTGTTCACAATCACCAGATCGGCTCCGCGATCTTTGCAGAAGGTCCTGCTGTCCGTCCAGGTTTTAAATTCAGTGGAGATATAATACCAACTGGACAGGCTGAAGAACCAATCTCTTGAAAGAGCTAGGTAGATAGACGGGTGTGTATGAACATACGACCATAATGAAGTGATTCGCACATTTTCATGGTCCACATGCCGTTCGCATCTGGTGGGGATTTTGGCGGCTCTACCGCAGATGAAATGCGCATGGGAGTTACTTCTGAGATGTTGTTCTGCTGGCCCACTGGTGGCGCCAAGGCTGGTGCTTTTACGGAAACATTAACGGCTCGCGTGACCCAAAGCACGTAAAAATTTTTGCCTTCAAGCGGCAAGACGGAGCTGGCGAATTAAGTTTAGATATGATAAAGTTGACCTCTATTGTGCCAATTTTAACCCCTTGCTGTAGAGCATGAGGATTTCTAGTAATCTAATAATAACCCTTTACAATCCATCCATCCATTATCTTCCGCTTTATCTAGGGTCTGGGGGGGGGGGGGTTCCCCATGCCCATCTAGGGGAGAACGTTTCAGGCGCTGGGCAGATAACCCAGGACAGGAAGCCAATCTATCACTGTACACACACACACACACACACACACACACACACACTCTATATGGGGCAATTTGGAGAATTCAGTTGACTGTGATCCATGATTCTGGACTGTGGGAGGAAACCGGAGAACCCGGAGGAAACCCTCGAACCAGGAATCCCTAGTGCTGAGAGGAGAACATGTTAAACACTAAGCCACCTTGCCGCCCTACGCTGTACAATAATATACTGTAATAATAACCCTATACACCTGATGCTGCTGCACTGATTGACACTAGAGGGAGCACTCAACATAAACAATAGGGGTATTGACATTAAGAGTTAGAGATTAATCCATTATAGATAACTTACTGCTCTGTAACTGGTCTCTCTCTTTCACCAGGTTGGTGTAATTGGTCTGTAACTGGTCTCTCTCTTTCACCAGGTTGGTGTTATTGGTCTGTAACTGGTCTCTCTCTTTCACCAGGTTGGTGTTATTGGTCTGTAACTGGTCTCTCTCTTTCACCAGGTTGGTGTTATTGGTAGTAACTCTCTGCACACCAGGTTGTATTATGGTCTGTAACTGGTCTCTCTCTTTCACCAGTTGGTGTTACTTCTGTAACTGGTCTCTCTCTTCACCAGGTTGGTGTTATTGGTCTGTAACTGGTCTCTCTCTTTCACCAGTTTGATGTTATTGGTCTGTAAATTCTTTCAGCATTAATTTGAACTCAATGCACGGCAGTCTGATGATGACAATCAGCAGATTGGTGTTCAGCACTGACAGTCTGTAGCCACTTTGTACCATCTGATACCTTTCAGCACAGGCTGGACGTTTACTGTTCTGTAATCAATTTTTGAAAATTAACTAAATTAAAATAAATAAAATTAAACCTGCGGCACGGTGGCTTAGTGGTTAGCACGTTCGCCTCTCAGCACTAGGGATTCCCGGTTCGAATCCCCATCTGGGTGGAGTTTCCATGTTCTCCCCGTGTCTGCATGGGTTTCCTCCGGGTTCTCCGGTTTCCTCCCACAGTCAAAAACATGGATCAAGTCAATTGTCTCTCCAAATTGCCCCATATAGAGAGTGTGTTGTGTGAGTGAGTGTGTGTTCAGTGCCTGGATAGATTGGCGTCCTGTCCTGGGTGTATCTGCCCAGTGCCCGAAACGTTCTCCCCTGGATGGGCATGGGGAACCCCACCGCGACCCTAAAGAGAAGATAAAAAGCGGAAGAAAATGAATGAATGAATGAATAAATTGAACCTCTACGTCACGATCCATATGAACTTTACATTACATCATGTAGAAAGTGAGTTTGTGATCGTAATTTTTTTTAAATCGTGAAACAAATTCAAACTAATAGTGTAAATTGGTTTGGCTGAGCGGTAATAGAGAGCGTAAACATCTATGTAAAATTAAATTTAATACATCAAAACGTGTGCATAGAGTACCTGAGTTCTCCAGTTTCCGGTCGTCAATGATCCGGTTCATATCATCGGGCCTTCGAGTCATGTGTATTCCATCGTTCATGTACATCCTGTTCATCTTGGTTCCTAATCTGATTCACCGCGGCACCGACCGGGTTCTAACGGCTCTCTGTCTGTCTGTAGGACTCTGAGCATCGGGAGGGCAGTTCGGGTTCTTTATGTACCTGTGCTGATGAGGAACCTGTTCCTCAAACCGTCTGATCTCAGATAACGATCTCCTGGTGGTTTTGGAGCTGGATGTGTGAGCCATTGTTTGGAGAAGCCAGAAGTTAGAGTTTATATGATGAGGTTTTTTTTTTGGTTTTATATAACATTAATACTCTCACAAGTTACTTTATTAGTTATACCTCCTGGATTTAACACCAAGCTTCAGTGTAGTCCATGTGTTTCTCTACTGTGTTCACCACTGGTCCACCTCCGTCACGAGGTGGTCCTCTTTGGTAAACATATAACAGTATTTATAACCACAAACCTAATTTATTTATTTTTTAGTAAGTAATTGATGTATAAAGCAGCACGTCATTGTGTGGAACGTCAATGACACCTGGCTTTCCGAATTTTAATGGGACAAAAATCTGAAAAGTGTGGCGTGTTCTCAAAAGTTCTCAGCGCCCGTCACGCCAAGACCCCCAAATAAAATCCGGTGCGACCAATTGTGTTTACGAAAGTCACTTAATTAGTTAATGGAGTCCAGTATAAATCCTCCTGTTCTGCGAAGGCATCTGTGATTTATTGGAGAACGCTAGTGATATACAAATGGAATCGTGAAGATGAAGAATCTCAGAGGACAGGTCAGAGGTAACGTTGTGGAGGAGTTTAAAGCGGGTTTAGGTTTTAAATACATGTCTCAGGCTTTGAGCATCCCAATGATCCATCCATCCATCCATCCATCCATTGACTTCTGCTTTATCTCTCCTAGCGTCGGGATGGGGGGGGGGGTTCCCAATGCCCAAGCCCATCCAGGGGAGAATGTTTTGGGAGCTGGGAAGATACACCCAGGACAGGATGCCAATCTATCACTGAACACACACTCACTCACACAAACAAACTCTATATGGGGCAATTTGGAGAATTTAATTGACCTTGATCCATGTTTTTGGACTGTGGGAGGAAACCGGAAAACCCGGAGGAAACCCACGCGAACACAGGGAGAAGATGCAAACTCCACCCAGATTGGGATTCGAACCAGGAATCCCCAGCGCTGAGAGAACATGCTAAACACTGGAAAAGATGGGAGTCCATGATGTAACGGGTGGAGAGACGGTGGAGCCGTCGGTTCTGAAGGTCAGGTCATGATGGATTGAGGGTTCAGCTGGAATTATGAGAAGATCCGATTTTACTAAATTTAGTTTGAGGTGACGGGCCTTCAGCCAATCAGATCTGTCTAAATGGCGCTCTGATAAAAATCTGGACAGTCGGCGTTTAAAAGTTTGGTTTGATGTAAATTAGTCCGTTAGAATCTATTTAAATAAGAGGGAAGAGGGAGTTCTGCAAGGTTCCTCTGTTTCTGCAGGAATTATTCCTCAAACATCAAAGGATTCTATGTTCTAGTTTCTGATCCATTCATCCTGAATGTGCGTTAAATAGAACGAAATAGAACCAATCTGATGAAATAGTTACACAAGTATTAAATTTTATTTAATTAAGTATTAAAAGAACCTTAAAAAACGCACTGCATGGTTTTTAATTAATTTATTTGTATTTTATTGCGTGCAATATGTATTTAATCACCAACCAACTAGAGGGTTCTGGTTCTCACGGAACTGTCCAGAACTGTTTTAAGTTCTGGATGATCCCGAGGAGGCGTGGCAGAGGGTCATGTGGTCAGATGAGACCAAAATAAAGCTTTGAATATGAACTCCACTTGGCGTGTTTGAAGGAAGAAGAAAGATGAGTAGAACCCTAAGAACACCGGTCCAACCGTGGTAGCTGAGTGGTTCGGGTGTTGGGCTGTCAATCAGAAGGCTGTAGGTTCAAATCCAAGGTCCACTGAAGTTACCACTGAGGGTCCTTGAGCAAGAACCTTAACCCTCATTGCTCCAGGGTTCTGTACAAACCATTTGACCCCCAACCAAGTTGATCATGAGGGTGTGGTAGCTCAGTGGTTAGGCTACCAATCTGAAGGTTGTAGGTTCAAATCCCAAATCAACTAAAGTTACCAATGTGGCTCCTTGAGCAAGAACCTTAACCCTCATTGCTCCAGGGTGCTGAACCAACCCTCTGACTCCAACCAAGTTGATCATGAGGGTGTGGTAATTGAGTGGTTCGGGTGTTGGGCTGTCAATCAGAAGTTGTAGGTTCAAATACAAGGTCCACTGATGTTACCAGTGTGGGTCCTTGAGCAACACCCTTAACCCTCATTGCTCCAGGGTTCTGTACAAACCATATGACCCCAACCAAGTTGATCATGAAGGTGTGGCAGCTGAGTGTTTTGGGTGTTGGGCTCTCAATCAGAAGGTTGTGGGTTAAAATCTCAAGTGCACTAAAGTTACCAATGTGGTCCTTGAGCAAGACCCTTAACCCTCATTGCTCCAGGGTTCTGTACAAACCATTTGACCGCCAACCAAGTTGATCATGAAGGTGTGGTAGCTCAGTGGTTAGGGTGGTCGGCTGTCAATCAGAAGGTTGCAGGTTCAAATCCCAAGTCAACTAAAGTTACCAGTGTGGGTCCTTGAGCAAGACCCTTAACCCTCATTGCTCCAGGGTGTTGAACCATCCCTTTGACCCCAACTAAGTTGATCATGAGGGTGTGGTAGCTGAGTGGTTTAGGTGTTGGGCTGTCAATCAGAAGGTTGTAGGTTCAAATCCAAGGTCCACTGAAGTTACCAATGTGGGTCCTTGAGCAAGACCCTTAACCCTCATTGCTCCAGGGGTGCTGAACCAACCCTCTGACCCCAATCAGGTTGATCATGAGGGTGTGGTAGCTGAGTGGTTGGGGTGTTGGGCTGCCAATCTGAAGGTTGTGGGTTCAAATCTCAAGTCCACTAAAGTTACCAATGTGTGTCCTTGAGCAAGACCCTTAACCCTCATTGCTCCAGGGAGCTGTACAAACCCACTGAACCCAACTTAGTTGATTACGAGGGTGTGGTAGCTGAGTGGTTCGGGTGTTGGGCTGCCAATCTGAAGGTTGTGGGTTCAAATCTCAAGTAAAATAAAGTTCCAATGTGGTTCCTTAGAACAATAGGCTGAATGTCTCCTCATATAAAGGTGCTGAACCAAACCCTCTGACCCCAGTTGATCATGTACAGTGTGTGGTTCGGGTGTTGGGCTGCCAATCAGAAGGTTGTGGGTTCAAATCTCAAGTCAACTAAAGTTACCAACGTGGGTCCTTGAGCAAGACCCTTAACCCTCATTGCTCCAGGGTTCTGTACAAACCATTTGACCCCAACCAAGTTGATCATGAGGGTGTGGTAGCTCAGTGGTTAGGGTGTTGGGCTGTAAATCAGAAGGTTGTAGGCTCAAATCCAAATTCAACTAAAGTTACCAATGTGGGTCCTTAAGCATCATTGCTCCAGGGTGCTGAACCATCCCTTTGACCCCAACTAAGTTTATCATGAGGGTGTGGTAGCTGAGTGGTTAGGGTGTTGGGCTTTCAATCAGAAGGTTGTAGGTTCAAATACAAGGTCCACTGAAGTTACCAATGTGGGTCCTTGAGCAAGACCCTTAACTCTCATTGCTCCAGGGAGCTGTACAAACCCTCTGACCCCAACTAAGTTGATCATGAGGGTGTGGTAGCTGAGTGGTTAGGGTGTTGGGCTGTCAATCAGAAGGTTGTAAGTTCAAATCCCAAGTCAACTAAAGTTTCCAATGAGGTTCCTTAAGCAAGACCCTTAACCCCCATTGTCCAGGGTGCTGAACCATCCTTTTGACCCCAACTAAGTTGATCATGAGGGTGTGGTAGCTGAGTTGTTCGGGTGTTAGGCTATCTATCAGAAGGTTGTAGGTTCAAATACAAGGTCCACTGATGTTACCAGTGTGGGTCCTTGAGTAACACCCTTAATCCTCATAGCTCCAGGGTTCTGTACAAACCAATTTGACCCTAACCAAGTTGATCATGGGGGTGTGGCAGCTGAGTGGTTCGGGTGTTGGGCTGCCAATCAGAAGGTTGTGGGTTCAAATCTCAAGTCTACTAAAGTTACCAATGTGGGTCCTTCAGCAAGACCCTTAACTCTCATTTCTCCAGGGAACTGTACAAACGCTCTGACCCTAACTAAGTTGATCATGATGGTGTGGTAGCTGAGTGGTTAGGGTGTTGGGCTGCCAATCTGAAGGTTGTGGGTTCAAATCTCAAGTCTACTAAAGTTACCAATGTGGGTCCTTCAGCAAGACCCTTAACTCTCATTTCTCCAGGGAGCTGTACAAACGCTCTGACCCTAACTAAGTTGATCATGATGGTGTGGTAGCTGAGTGGTTAGGGTGTTGGGCTGCCAATCTGAAGGTTGTGGGTTCAAATCTCAAGTCTACTAAAGTTACCAATGTGTTACCAATAGAACAACCAATATGCTGAGATGGCTCCTCATATAAACCTGGACTGAGAACCCCACTCTGTACAGACATCACCCCTAAACTAAACCGCACTCTGATAAAACATGGATAATCGCGGTTCTAGAGTTTGGTTTGATGTTAATTAGTCTGTTTAAATCGATTTAAATAAGAAGGAAGTGCCATGGTCTAGTTGTTAAAAACAAAGCAGCTGCAGAGTTCTTCAGTTATGGCAAAAATTAATCCTCAAACATCAACAGACACGCGGTTCCATGGTTTGTCCATCCATCCCTTAACTTCTGCTTTATCCTAGGGTTGCCGGGGGGGGTTCCCCATGCCCGTCCAGGGGAGAACGTTTCGGGCGCTGGGCAGTTACACCCAGGACAGTGGGGCAATCTATTACTAAACACACACTCACTCACACAAACACACTCTATATGGGGATATTTTGAGAATTCAATTCACCTTGATCCATGTTTTTGGACTGAGGGAGGAAACCGGAGAACCCGGAGGAAACCCACGTGGAGATTGGGATTCAAACTGGGAATCCCTAGTGCTGAGAGGAGAACATGCCATTCCACTAAGCCCCCATGCCGCCCAAATAATAATAATATTAATAATAATAATAATTATTATATTATATATATATATATATATATATATATATATATATATATATATATATATATATATATTTTTTTTTTTTTTTTTTTTTTTTTTTTTTTAAATATCATGTTCAAAATATTTCCAATAACATCTCCCCACAAGTTATTGTTACTCATATCGTATTGTTATGAGCTCACTCAGCCACTAGATGGCGCTGTAGGAGTGCTGTGTGAGGGTTAAAGGTGACAGGTGACAGGTGTGCTCGTTTGTCTTTAAAACTCTGTTCTAAAGAAACGTTCCAGTCCTCGTTCTACCAGAACATCAGACATGAGGCTGAAAGTGGAGCTGAACCCACAGTGGAACTCGAAGGTTGGTGAAGCTTTATTATTTTTAGAGTTCTGTATGAATTCAACCTTAAACCCGATTAGATTTTTAAAAAGTCGATTTAAATTTTTATTTATTAATTATTCCTGATTATTTATTTAACGAGGGAACTGGACCTGCTTATGTTCTTAGGGTTCCTTCAGTTCCTTTAATTCACTTCTACAGTTCTTAAACAGATGTGCTGCACTGAGGGGGGGGGGGGGGGGGGGGGGTTCTTATCGGTGAAGGGAGGTGTAATGAGATGAGTCCGCCACTAGAGGGCACTGTTATACTGTCAGCGGTGTGTAAAGCTGAAGTTCTCCACAGGAACGCAGTGTGTTCTGGGTTCTGCAGTTCTACAGTAATCAGCTGTATGAAGCCTCATTAATCATCAAAGCTTTCTATTAATGAGACTCAAACCCCCTCTGCTGGTCAAAACTGGTATTGCAATGTGAACGGTTTGTGATGGTCTTTAAATGTTCTAAAAATGGTCTAAAATTGTAAATGTTTTTTTAATTAACAGGTATTTAATTTTTGATAACTTATTAAGAGAGTGTTGTGGACTACATCGTCATTAAAAGCTTACGGTCAGCAAACACATTTTAATTTAGAATTCATACAATCACATCAACATCTCTAATCTACATCATTAATTAAAATGTTAATGAAGCTCAAACAGCAGAAAATGAACAATAGAATAGGTAAATAATACAATAAAAATACCCTGAAACAAAGACCTGTGGAATTTCAAAATAAAAGACTCCTTATAGTAATACAATAATAAAGTAATAGTACATGGGATATATATATATATATATATATATATATATATATATATATATATATATATATATATATATATATATATATATCATTCATTCATTATCTTCCGCTTTATCCTATATCAGGGTCGCGGGGGGGGGGGGGGGTGGGGGGGGGGGGGGGGGGGGGGGGGGGGGGGGGGGGGGGGGGGGGGGGGGGGGTAGATACACCCAGGACAGGACGCCAATCCATCGCTGGGCACACACACAGACACACTCTATATGGGGCAATTTGGAGAATTTAATTGAGTTGATCCATGTTTTTGGACTGTGGGAGGAAACACACGGGGAGATGGGGATTTGAACTGGGAATCCCCAGCGCTGAGAGGAGAACATGCTAACCACTAACCCACCGTGCCATCCTATGGATATATATATTAATGGAAATTATGTATTATTTAATTTACCCAGATAGCAAAATGCTTCTGGCCCGAATCCCACGTGTTCTTCCTCTGGTCCACTTGACATCGGTGCCATATAGTATTTATATTGCTGTTTTTATTTATAGTGCATTATGTATTTGGTCCTGTATTTAATTCATAGTCGTATTAATTGATCTATTTGTTTATTAGATAATTTAATAATAACTTTGACTAAACGGCGTACCGTCAAATTCAGCTTTACTTCAATATATGTATCAATATATTTCACATATCCACATTTGTTGCTCTGAACATGTCATATCATTTATAGTTTTTAAAAAAATTAAGTTTAAAAATTGAAAAATCCCCATAGGAATGAATGGGGCTGATTTTTTAAACTTTTTTTGAGCTACAGCCACGATCAGCTATCACGTGTGTCGTGGTTCCATGTGTCGTGGTTCTGTGTGTCGTGGTTCTGTGTGTTGTGGTAAAAGAACCCATTTTTGCATTTCAACAGGTTTATTTCAGATAAATTAGCATGTGAGAAATTGCTTACATCCAACACCGCATGCAAACCACGACCCCCCGCTTATATCCCCTCCCTCAAATGCATGCTGGGAAACCCCACAGCGCACATCCCCATTGGTGGGCAAACCGCCAATCCGAACCTTACGCCATCCACAAATGGATGAGGTCAGCAGACACATTTTAATTTATAATTCACACAAACATATCAACATCTCTAATCTACATCGTTAATTAAAATGTTAATGAAGCTCATACAGCAGGAAATCAACCATAAAGTAGGGAAATAATACAATTAAAGTACCCTGAAACTAAGACCTGTGGAATTTCAAAACAAAAGCCCCATCAGTTTTTTTTTTTTTTTTTTTTTTTTAAATTGTTTACACGAAAATCTAAAATATTAAACAGTTAACGAAACCTCACACTGTAGGATGAAAACAGATTTGGACAATTACAAACACAATTTCAGCTTCACACTGAATAGACAACACAAGAGCATTCTTCCCATAGCCTGTTCAGTCAGGTGTGTGCAGTTAGCCAATACAACACATGTTTTTAACATATACGACCATGAGAAACTTAAATTTGAACATTTTCCACAGAAAAGTAACTAAGAAGTAAAGATAGATTCAACCAGGATGTGTGGAGAAGGAATTTAAATACATGATTTAAATGTTAGAAACATCTATTTCAATCAATCTGTTTAAGCAAGCAGGTCAATATTCTTCATTATGACATTTTAATTTCACATATCCACATTCGTTGCTCCGAACATGCCAGACTCTTCCAATAATTAAAGTAATCAAGAATGACAACACAGTCCTCATTTCCTTCTGCATTATCAGGTTGAGTAGAATTCTAGTAACTGAAACCAAAAGAATACAAACATTTGAGTTTACTTTCTTACTGAATGTCTATAAATATTAAAAGTATTGGATACACTGCCAGTTTTGCAAGTTTTCCTGCCTACAAATAAATATTATGTCATTATTATCGTAGATACACTTCAACACCGAGAGACAGAATAAAAAAAAAACCCATAAAATCACATTGCATCTTCTGCTTTATCCTCAGTGCTGGAATCCCCAGCACTGAGAGGAGAACATGCTAAACCACTAAGCCACCGTACCGCCACCCTAATTTGCATTTTATTGAATGAAATAAGTGTTTGATCAGCTTAAAAGCAGTGGGATTTCTGGCTCTCACAGACCTGTTCTACACTAATTACTAGGGGTGTCTTCAACTAAGGATTTTCATAGTCGAATCTGATTCGTCAGATTTTCCCTATAGTCGACTGATAGTCGAATCAGTTAAAATTTCACCACAAGATGGCGCTATAAGCGTGGTTTTTAAAAAATATATATTTTTTATATTTTGTTATATATTTTATATTGTTAAAGCGCACACATCATTTAAAAAAAAATATTAACAGAAATTAGGATGATTTTATTTGACAAAAGGCTATATATATAACGAAAACAAAGACATTTCATGTAAAAACTAATGCTTAGCAGCAGCCATGGGCGCCCCCATGTGGTCAAAATGGTACATTCGACTATGAGGTTCATAGTCGACTACGGTTCTCCGAATCGAATCGTTGAATCAGCGAATATTGCAGCTCACCCCTACTAATTACCTGGATTAATTACACCTGTTCTGCACTGATTACCTGGATTAATTACACCTGTTCTGCACTAATTAATTGGATTAATTACACCTGTTCTGCACTAATTACCTGGATTAATTACACCTGTTCTGCACTAATTACCTGGATTAATTATACCTGCTTGAACTCATTACTCACAGTTAAAATGTTCCTCTGATAGAATTATAGACCACCATTTTCACCTTTAAGTCTTTAAACTGAACTACATTACAGACCTCACTCCTGACCTCACTCTTGTCCTCACTCCTCCCCCTCTCACTCTGGCATATCCCGTCACATACTATATAAATAAATAAATGTGTACATACCTGGTGGTCAGTTCTGTGCCATCCACCCATTTCCAGACACCTTCAGTCTCTGCATCAGTGAGACCAATCCAATATTCATAGTACCCAATAGTATTATACAAGAAATCCTGTAAAGAGAAATGTAATTATCTCTCTCTCGCTGATGGAGCCAACAGCTGATTAATGCTTACATAGTAGACAAATGCTGTATACTAAAATGACTGGTATGTCTGAGTATATGTATAGTATAGTAGGGCTGTAAATGTACGATTTATTCACTACGAACTATTCAGTACGGACCACACACTACAAGTGTAGCTCAGTTTGGAGGCGGAGCCTGGAGCGCGAGTGGGAACCATACACTGCTTCATTCAGATCAACCGTCACTTCTTCAGAAATACAGAACGTCAGCGTTAGCAGTTTAACAGTATTAATTAAATCTAATTGAGTGTGTAGAGCAGGGGTGCCCAATACGTCGATCACGTTCGACCGGGCGATGGTGCAGGGGTGTTGAGTAGATCACGATGACGCTCGCTGTTCCCAAAACCGGCCCGTGCCCCCACATCCATGCCTAAATCCCAAGCACTGCCTCAAGAATCATCTACATTAGATTTACATTACATTAGATTTACATTACATTAGATTTACATTACATTACATTACATTAGATTAAGTTGGCACTGTGGCTTAGTGGTTTAGCACGTTCTCCTCTCAGCACTAGGGATTCCTGGTTTAAATCCCCATCTGGGTGGAGTTTCCATGTTCTCCCCGTGTCCGTGTGGGTTTCCTCCAGGTTCTCCGGTTTCCTCCCACAGTCCAAAAACATGGATCAAGTCAATTGAGTTCTCCAAATTGCCCCATGTAGAGTACATTTGTGTGCGTGTCTGTGTGAGTGAGTGTGTGCCCAGCGATAGATTGGCGCCCTGTCCTGGGTGTATCTGCCCAGCGCCCGAAACGTTCTTCCCTGGATGGGCATAGGGAACCCCACCGCTAATATAGGATAAAGCGGAAGATAATGAATGAATGAATGAATGAATGAATACATTAGATTAGATTTACATTACATTACATTACATTAGACAGTTTCTGTTTGTGTTTTTGTTCTTTATTTGACCGACAAGATGAGTGAAGAACTTTTCCCACAAAAGAATTAAAATAAGTCTTTCATTCAGAGTGAGAGGATGAATATTTGTTTACGATGTCAAACTCAAAATGCATTTGCTTTTCTTAACGTTCATGTTCTGTTTGGGGAAATGTGGGTTACGTTGATTGTTGTACATTTGTGCTGTATACTGTGTGTTTCCTCGTTTGGGTTTAACTAAAAGTCTTCATGCTATTTGCTGGAATGTCTTTAATACATAATACATAAATCGTCTACGCCCTTCTCTCTCTTCTCACACTACTGCTATTCTGGTTCATAGTCTCGTCACCTCTCGCCTGGACTACTGTAATTCTCTTCTTTATGGTCTTCCTCTGAAATCATTACACAAACTCCAAATGGTTCAGAACTCAGCAGCACGTATTATCACAAGAACTCCTTCTCATCATCATATCTCTCCTGTTCTACATCAGTTGCACTGGCTCCCGGTTACTCAACGTATTCATTATAAAATATTACTCCTCACTTTCAAAGCCATCCATAACCTTGCTCCTCCGTATATCGCAGATCTTATCACGGTTACCTCTCACCCACGATCACTGAGATCTTCCGCCTCTACACACCTGTCTGTTCCCACTATGCGCCTTAGCACCATGGGAGGTAGAGCCTTCAGTAGCTCTCTGCCCCTAGACTATGGAATGCTCTGCCTCCCGACTTAAGGAAATTGGACTCCATATCACAGTTTAAGTCGAGTCTCAAAACGCACCTTTTTAGAATTGCTTATAATCTCTGATTTTATTTCCTCTATCTTTTAATTTATTTTTTACTTAAATTTATTTTACTATGATTGGCTGATTGCCTTATTTATTATTGATGTTTTATTGTTTTTTCTTTGTAAGGTGACCTTGAGTGTCCAGAAAGGCGCCATCAAATAAAATGTATTATTATTATATTATTAATAAAAGAGTAATTCTAACAGATTCCACAATACTAACATGATGTGTGGAAACAGGTTTCAATATAAAAAAAAAAAAAAAAAAGATAAACCCTGGTAGATCTCCATGACCTGTCCAATGGAAGCGTAGATCTCGGGCCAGAAAAGTGTGGACACCCCTGGTGTAGAGTGTAGAAGGTGATTTGGGACACAGCCGCTCTTCCTCACCTGTTCTTCTTCGCTGTTTATAATCACCAGATCGGCTCCTTGATCTTTGCAGAACGTCCTGCTGTCCATCCAGGTTTTATATTCAGTGGAGATGTAATAAAAACTAGACAGGTTGAAGATCCATCCTTCTGAACTAACTGAATATATAAACAGATAAATAAACAGGTGTGTAAAATATATTGATTCATACTATTGTTATAAACAGACAGAACATTTATATGATCCCTCACATCTGCAGAGATTTGGAAGTTCTGTCCCATAGAACATGTGGATGTGGGTCACTGGTACGACCCGTCAGGGAAACTGGTCTCTCTCTATAGTCAGGTTGGTGTAACTGGTCTCTCTGTCTCTCTCTCTCTCTCTCTCTCTCTCTCTCTCTCTCTCTCTCGCTCTCGCTGTGCCTGCTGGGAGTTTGTGGGAGCAGCGTGTGGAGGTGGAGGGCGCGTGTGTGAGAGCAAACATTGTGTTTTTTTCACTTTGTTCTTTATCATTTCACATGGTGAAGCACTATTAGTTTAAAAAGCATAAAATTTATTTTAAAAGCGATTTAAAACATCGTTAAAACTCCATCGCTGGGAGTTTAATCCCGCGCGGTGGAGCGGCATGGCTACACCCCACGATGGTGGCGGTGAGCTGGTGATGCTCCGCCACGCTGTCCAGTGCCTGGCTAATCCCTCATTCGCAGTTGAAGATGTCCTGTGGGCAATGGGGGAGGTGGTGGGCTGAGCGAACATCACGGCGGCGTCCCGTATGAACAAAGCCGTCGTGGTGTTTCTAAAGGAGCGGCGCTTTGTGGAGCGTTTAGCCGAGACCGGGATCACGGTAAGTGGGGAGTTTTTCTCTGTGACACCGCTGGTTTCGGTCTCGAGTCAGGTGGTTATCGACAACGTGCCCCCGAATATCCCCAACGAGAAGCTGGAGCGCGAGCTGCAGCGGTATGGGAAGCTCGTCGGCGAGATAAGAAAAGTTAAATTTAAAAACAAGTGCACCACGCTGATGGTCCTGAAGGAGCCCACGCTGGAGATCTCCTTCAGGGTCACCCACGAGGGACAGAGCTTCCTCATATTCGCGAGCTCGGGGATCCTGCGGTGTTTCTCGTGTGGGGAGCTCGGACACAAAAAGGATGCGTGTCCGAAAGCGCAACAGTGTGCTGAAGGGGAGGAGGAGCAGCGGGGGGGTGATCTCCAGGAGCACGCTGAACCTGAGTGTCATACCCCCAAACGAAGCGAAGATGGCGCTGCTGATCAGAAAACCGGACCTGAGCAGGTGAAGCCTAAACGCTCAGGTCCTGAGCTGGTGGCTTCATACGCCCAGGTCACACTGCAGGGCAGTGTGGCCAAGAGGAGCCGCCGTGTCCCGTCCCGCCCTCAGAGTGAGTACAACACCCGGGGCAAGGAGGAACACCCAAAGGGCCCCAGTGAGGAGGGAACGGTGAGCTCTGAAAATAAAGATGTGGCTGAGGAACAGCCTGAAACTGAAAAAATAATGTATGGAGGAGGGCCAACCTAAAGAAAAGAATGAGAGCACTGAGAGCATCCACGGTGATGCTCAGAGCCAGGGTGCTCAGAATGGAGGTGTTGGTGCAGATGCTGCTGGAACACCATCTCAGGTCTCCTCTGTGTTGGAAATTGGAGACACTCAGAGCGCTCAACCAGGGGGACCTGAAAGCAGCGATGCACAAACACAAGAGAAGGAACAGGACAGAGACGATGACACAATGTTAGACGTTTTTGAAATTGGCTCGCAGGTCGGGGAGGACCATATCTACTCCACTCAGGAGATCAGCGAGTTTCTGGACGAAACCTTCGGAAAAAGCGTTGAGGTTAAGGATTTCTTCCCCGATGTTAATAAACTTATAAAAACTACAGAAAAGATTTCGGTTAAAAACAGAAAAGATTTCGGTTAAAAAAATGGTTAACCAAATAATGAATGTTTATTATTTTATTGGTTTTACTCTTCTCTTTTTATATTGAATATGATTTTAAAAATAGGATCTTTTAATATAAATGGAGGTAGAGATAGGACTAAGAGAACATTAATAAAGCAGCTTTTTAATAGTAAAAACTTAAATATTTTGTTTTTGACAAGAAGAAGTCATGACCTCATTACCTCTAATGGATAGTTCCCTGAATCTGATTGGCTGAGCCATTTGTGGCTGTGATGATCTTAATAGTGTTATTGAGAGTGAGAAACAGAAATAAAGAAAAATGTAACTTACAACATAAATGGGTCATCATATTGTACATGCTCTGTAACTGGTCTCTCTCTTTCTCCAGGTCGGTGTTAATGGTCTGTAACTGGTTTATTTCAGCATTGTGAATGGAGAACTCGACGCACATCAGTGTGATGATGACGGTCATCAGGAGAACACTCAGCACTGACAGACACACTGCAGCCGCTACGTACCGTCTGATGCCTACAACAGAAAAGATGTTCAGAGACATAAATTATTGTAGATACGTTTAATAAAATGAATTCAAACCTCTACATCTCGATCGATACATACTTTACATTACATTATGTAGTAAGTGAGTTTATTACAGTGTTTGTTTTATGTCCACTGGGACTATGTGCAGAAAATGTACCTAACTCAAAGAGGAAATGGATGTGGAACACTGTGCGGTGAGAGGTAGAACCTCTGGCCGTCTAATTCTCATATTAGAACATTAATATGGCCCACATGACCTAAAATACATTTGCCACATGGATTGATGGCACTTGCTCTGTCTGCTACCGAATAGAGAATGTGGGTTATATAAGCTCCAGATTAGAACCATGCTTCAACCAGAAGTGACTCACATGAAGGTAGCACAGCCAAACCTCTACCACATGTGTTTTAGGAAAATCTGGGCCATCAAAGTGTTTATATGTGTGGATCTCTTACGGCCTACACCAGTCCTTCTCAAATAGTGGGGCGTGCCCCCCTGGGGGTGCCCCTGATCACAGAGCAAGCGGTATTAAGTGTTCTGAACAAACCCTCAAGAGACAACATATAACAATATTTAAGAGACAACAATAAAAATATTTAACAGGGATGGCGGAGAGAGACGAAGATAATGAGACCAACAAAAGTCAACCAAAAACTAAAACGAGGAAACATGACGAAGCGTATGTAGCGCTTGGCTTCACTGTAACTAAGGTGGGAGACGAAGGAAGACCTGTGTGTCTACTGTGTCTTAAAATGTTGGCAGCGGACAGCATGAAGCCAAATAAATGAAGGCATCACTAAAGACATTACACCCCAATCACACTGATAAGCCGCTTGAGTTTTTTAATTGAAAACGTGATGCGCAGAGCCAGGATCATCCCGCTTTATGAAAGCTAGGAAAGCCGTGCGCTGCAAAACGGGCACGTTGTAGACATTAGTTCTAACTTCCTCATTTTGATAAAAAAAAAAAAAAAACTGTTTTTTTTTGTCGTGTTCATTTTTGTTTTGTAGGTTAAAGTGTTAATAAATTGTGCTCCTGAATTAATGTTGCTGATGAATTTTAATTTATTATTATTAATTGATTTTATTTAATTTAATTTTTCAGTATTAAATGCCAGTCAGTTCAAAAATGCCATCCATCCATTATCTTCCGCTTGTCCAGGGTTTGGGTCGCGGGGGCAGCAACAGAAGTAGGGAGACCCAGACCTCCCTCACCCCAGCCACCTCCACCAGCTCGACTGGGGGAACCCCGAGGCGTTCCCAGACCAGCTGAGAGATATAATCCCTCCAGTGTGTCCTGGGTCTTCCCCGGGGTCTCCTTCCAGCTGGACTTGCCTGGAACACCTCCCTAGGAAGGCACCCAGGAGCCATCCTTACCAGATGCCCGAACCACCTCAACTGGCTCCTTTCAATGCGGAGGAGTAGCGGCTCCACTCCGAGTCTCTCCCGGATGACCGAGCTTCTCACCCCGTCTCTAAAGGAGACCCCAGCCACCCTGCGGAGAAAACCCATTTCAGCCGCTTGTATTCGCGATCTTGTTCTTTCGGTCGTCACCCAAACTCATGACCATAGGTGAGGGTCGGAACGTAGATTGACTGGTAAATCCAGAGCCTTGCCTTGTGGCTCAGCTCCTTCTTTACCACAACAGACCAGTATAAGGTCCGCATCACTGCTGACCCCGCGCTGATCCGTCTGTCAATCTCACGCTCCATCTTACCATCACTCATGAACAAGACCCCGAGATACATAAACTCCTCCACTTGAGGCAAGATCTGATCCCTGACCCAGAGAGGTCTCTCTACCCTTTTCCGACTGAGAACCATGGCCTCAGATTTGGAGGTGCTGATTCTCATCCCAGCTGCTTCACACTCGGCTGCAAACCGATCCAGTAAGAGCTGAAGTTCGCAGCCTAATGATGCTAACAGGACCACATCGTCTGCAAATAGCAGCGCCGTGATCCTCAGATCACCAAACCGGACACCCTCCATCCCCTGGCTGTGCCTAGAAATTCTGTCCATATAAATTATGAACAGAACCGGTGACAAAGGACAGCCCTGACGGAGTCCAACCCTCACTGGAAACAAGTCCGACTTACTGCGAACCAAGCTCCTGCTTCGCAAATACAGGGACTGAATGGCCCGTAGTAAGGAGCCATGTACCCCATACTCACGAATCACCTCCCACAGAATACCCCGAGGGACACAGTCGAAAGCCTTCTCCAGATCTACAAAGCACATGAAAATGGTTGGGCAAACTCCCATGAACCCTCGAGGATCCTGCAGAAAGTGAAGAGCTGGTCCAGTGTTCCACGACCAGGACGAAAACCACACTGCTCCTCCTGGATCCGAGGTTCGACTAACAGTCGGACTCTCTTCTCCAGTACCCCTGCATAGACTTTTTCTGGGGAGGCTGAGGAGTGTAATTCCCCTGTAATTGGAACACACCCTCCGGTCCCCCTTTTTAAAAAGAGGCACCACCACCCCCTTCTGCCAGTCCAGAGGCACTGCCCCCGATGACCATGCAATGTTGAAGAGGCGCGTCAACCAAGACTGCCCCACAACATCCAGAGCTTTGAGGAACTAAGGGCGGATCTCATCCATCCCAGAAGCCCTGCCATCAAGGAGCCCTCTGACTACCTTAGCGACTTCAGCCACAGTGATGGACAAGCCTCCTCCCGGGTCCTCTGACTCTGCCTCCACTCCGGAGGGCATATTGGTGCGATTGAGCAGGTCCTCGAAGTATTCCTTCCACCGCCTAATGACGTCCCCAGTCAAAGTCAACAGTGCACCCCCTCCACTATATACTGTTTTGGTGGCACACTGCTTTCCCCTCCTGAGTCGCCTGACAGTTTGATAGAGGAGCCGACCGAAAGTCACTTTCCAAAGTCTCACCGAACTCCTCCCACACCCGGGTTTTTGCCTCCGCGACGCACGAAGCCGCAAATCGCTTGGCCTGGCGGTACCGGTCAGCTGCTTCTGGAGTCCCACAAGCGAACCATGCCTGATAGGACTCCTTCTTCAGCTTGACGGCATCCCTTACACGGGGTGACCACCACCGTGTTCGAGGGTTACTGCCACGACAGGCACCGACTACCTTTCGACCACAGGTCCTGTCCTTCGCCTCAACAACGGAGGAACGGAACATGGCCCGGAACGGAACGGAGGAACGGAACATGACGGGTTCTTCTGCCAGACGTTCCCAGCAAACCCTCACTATACGTTTAGGTCTGCCTGATCTGACCAGCATCTTCACCCGCCATCTGATCCATCTCACCACCAGGTGGTGATCAGTTGACAGCTCAGCTCCTCTCTTCACCCGAGTGTCCAACACACATCGCCGCAAGTCCAATGACACAACTACAAAGTCGATCATTGAACTGCGGCCTAGGGTATCCTGGCGCCATGTGCACTTATGGACACCCTTGTGCTCAAACATGGTGTTTGTGATGAACAAACCGTGATTTGCACAGAAGTCCAACAACTGAACACCGCTCGGGTTCAGATCAGAGGGGCCGTCCCTCCCAATCACACCTCTCCAGGTCTCACTGTCATTGCCCACGTGAGCGTTGAAGTCCCCCAGTAGGACTACAGAGTCTCCAGGGGGAGCATTTTCTAGTATCCCCCCACAGACTCCAAGAAGGCTGGGTACTCTAAACTGCCATTCGGCGCATAAGCTCAGACAACAGTCAGTACCCGTTCCCCAACCCGAAGGCGTAGGGACGCTACCCTGTCGTCCACCGGAGAAAACCCCAACATGCACGCTTCAAGCCGGGGGGCCACGAAAAGCCCACACCTGCACAACGCCTCTCTCCATGGACAACTCCAGAAAAGAACAGAGTACAGCCCCTCTCAAAGAGATTGGACCCGAGCTGTGCATTGAGGTGAGCCCGACTATATCTAGCCAGTATCTCTCAACCTCCGGCCACTGCCCGATCCACACTGCACCGAACCTATTACTACCAACCCCCACAGGTGGTGAGCCCATTTGAGGGGGAACCCATGTAACTCCTTCGGGCTGGGCCCAGCCGGGCACCATGGAAAAGTGCCCGACCACCAGACGCTCGCTCACGAACCCCATCCCCGGGCCTGGCTCCAGGGTGGGGCCCCGATAACCCTAAATCGGGCAGGGTACACTTGTTAGGGGTTTTTAGTGGACCACTCTTTGTCTGGCCCGTCACCTAGGACCAATTTGCCTTGGGAGACCCTGCGAGGGGCTTTTTGCCCCAGACAACATAGCTCCTAGGATCATTCAGGCACACAAATTCCTCCACCACGGTAAGGTGGTGATCCAAGGGGGAGCAGTTCAGTTCAAAAATGTTTCTCGTTTAAATAAGGATTTCATTTGTTTCTGTTACAAACTAAAAAACAAAGTTAATAAATTTATTCTTTGTTCTCAGTTGATCTATATTTTTTTCTTTTTTGTTTTCTGTATTGTTAATAAGGATACGTTGTTATAAGAGAGGTGTACTTATGACAAATTTATAGACAAATGATACTACAGTGGGCGTGTAAAAATACCTTTTAATCCCATTTTGTCATGTAGGGGGGGTGAGTGTGCGAGCGTGTGTATGGGGGGGGCGCAAAATGTTTTCTTCTTCCTAGGGGGGCTTAACAGAAAATAATTGAGAATCACTGGTAGCAGTAGGTAGCAGTACCTCATGCCCTTAGGGTGACCAGATTCCAATTCACCACATGTGGGACAAAGACTGTTTGTGCGGGACACCAATGCATCACAGTTGTCTAAAATAACTTAAAACAAAAAAAGAAACATCTCTACTCTGCCCCTTTAGCACATAACAGACTCCAAATCAAAATGTATTATATATATATATAGATCAGTCAATAATACAGTCAAGCCCAAAATTCCAAATAGTCCAAGCTGTTTTAAAGTATCCTAATTACCCTGATTCATTGGGAACAGTTGGTTTGTGGACAGTCATGACTAAGACCAAGGAGTTTATTAAGGACCATTGTGGCCGCTCACAGGTCAGGAAAGGGCTATTAGGCCATATCAAAATGTTTTCAAGTTCCAGTGGCTACAGTACAAAGTATTATTAAAAAATACAAGGAGTTCCACACTATGGAAAATCTCAGAATATGTGGTTGGAAGCTGAAAGTGACACCAAGGCCATTCTGGTGAATCTGGGCTCTGTTGCTGCCAACATCTCAAGGCAGACAGTCCAACCGACACTGCACACTGCTGGGTTCCACGGACGCAGACCAAACACTGCACCTCTTCATGAAGCTGAATGCTGAGTCCTGTGATTATATATGCACAGTTCTCACCCAAACAAATTCCTGCTATGTGTAACATAAACGTGTGTGTGTGTGTGTGTGTGTGTACAGTACCTGAGTTCTCCTGAGTTCTCTGGTTGTTAATGTTGTTACCATCAGGCCTCTGGAACGTCGTGGCAAAGTCATCATTCACATATAAATCACTCATCTTGATGATTTTTTTTATATTTTTTAAAATGTTCCTATGTCTTTAGGCTGCTATGCTGTAACCTCAATGTAATCTATATCTCTGTAACTCAATGCTACACTGAGTTTGACCGCTCTCTCTCTCTCTCTCTCTCTCTCTCTCTCTCTCTCTCTCTCTCTCTCTCACTGAGCAGCGGTGAGCGATGCTTCATGTATTTAAATTAATTTTGTTTTTGTTTTTGTTGATGTTCCTGTGCTGAGGCGGAACCGGTTCCTCATACTGTATGAGTTCAGATAATGATCTGCTTGTGGTTTTGGTGCTCTACATCCTCTACATTAACACTCAATACATTAAAATGTAATCATTGTATTGTGACAACCTCAATCGGAGGGCTTTTAAAAACCTCTATTGTTATTCCTCAAATTCTTATTATATTTCTTCTTCAGCACTTTTCTGTGATTAATACAGCCCGAAACGCTCGACGTACAGACTGGTGAAAGATTTTCTGAGTTATGAGTGTTTGTTTGGAGTGAGGGAAAAAAATGGCATTTCTCAGAGAGACAGATTAAGGAGCAGAGATTAAAATTAAGTTTAAAAATGGAAAAATCCCAATAGGAATGAATGGGGCTGATTTTTGAACTGCTGTAACTCGGTCATTTTTCGTGCTATAGCCACGAAACTCCAGAGGTTTAGACTCAGGGTCGAGGTTGTGGTTTCCGTTCACTTTTTATTTAACTTTTTGAGAATCACTCCATTCATTCTGTTAGGAAATCTGAAATTTCCCCGATGAACCAATTTTGAAGGCGTCAAAAATCACAGTACAGATGATTTCAGAGTTATTCGAATCAAGCGGTTTATTTATGACAAACCGAGTCAAAGCAGTGTTCGTCCAAGACAAGCCCAAGATCGCGATCCGACTCTGATCTCAGCACCACACCGGTTCCACCAAGACAGAGCCCCGAAATCCAGCTGCTCACACTATTTATTGAAAAACCATCCCTCCCTCTGCTTATTCTGAACCAACTTGTTGAAGAAGTTCTATGGGGAGGTCGAACGCGCCGTTCTATCCCTTATCTGGGGGAGCTCGAGACACCTCAGCTGTCCTTGAGCTTTATCCACCAGCCACCAGACGCCAGGTGCATCTGGTTTTCATGAAATATAGGCCTTGGGCAATTGTCGGCCAGATTGCCCCATCGCTATAGAATGCGCTAATTCCCTTAAACAGAAATTACTTACAAATTACAAATTTTTATCCCTTCAATTCCTATGGGAGCGGTTACAGTGGGTGACGTCGGCCCTGCTCAGATTTAACACTGTTTCAGTGTTCTCCAAACAAACCTCATACTTTCACCTAGAAACTCAATTTTACCCTTAAACGATAGGTATTTTAGTTCTTTCTAACATGACAAAGGCTCATGAGGATTGAAGTTTTAGGTTTCGAGCTATGAGGGTTTTTTTTTTTTTTATCACAAACAATAACCAATGATGCTGAAATGTGATTGGTTAAATATTTTAATAAGAAAATACAGATCTGAAAGTGACTCTATGAAAGAAACATATGGCATTTAGAATTATTTAATATGTATTTATGTAGAAAATATAATCCTCATCAAACGTTCAGAGAAGGCCTGACCGCCGCCGCTGGCAACAACAAAGCAGAGTGAACAACGGACAGATAGGAAGATCATTTCTGTAGAAATTCAATGTTTCAGGAATAAATTATGCAAAACTATGAGGCTCGATAGATTTGTTCAGGTGTTTGATCTTGACAGCCACACAATGCAACTTCCCTTTTCTTTAAATAAATTTAATTACAACTCATTTACATTAAACCAAATGTTGAGACACAGAGTCGCACAATTACATGAAAACAACCTTCAGACAGAGAGATGCTTTGTGTCGGGCCATGTTCAACATCAGGTTTATTCTCAGATGGATGTGGAACCCCACTGGTGTTACGGTCTCACGACCAAGCGAGGCGGATCCGCTACTCGGAGATAACGAGCTGAACACAGGTACAGTCACAATGGTGTTTATTAATCCACAGAACGAAGAACACAGAACACGGGACATAGTAGAAGTGATGCGAGGGGTGATGATGTCACAGGGAGTAGCACAAACGACCAGGGAGACTGTAATGGAGTTCACTAGACAGAGTGTAGACGGGGAGACGAACTGCACACAAACAAAGCATAGAACAGTACAAGGGTCGAGGCAACAGAACACTAAGACTTTGAGGATGGGGCTAGTAGTGTCAAGGCAGGCAAACGGCGTGGCACGAGACAAACTGGCGGTGAGGGTAGGGCGTGCGGGGTATAAATAACAAAACGGTGATTGATCCCAGGTGCGCGTGATTACGGGAGCGTGACACAGAACCCAACCCACACCACGTGATCCAAACAAACCGTGACAACTGGCTGAGATACGGCTGTTACGATGTGTAACGTTCTATGTTTGTTCCATTGCTTTTTTAAACAGTATGACGTAAAGTACACAGTGTATTACCAAATCACACCAAAAACATAGCTTGCATCTTCACCTAAGGCCAAACGGATAGCTGCTGTCATCAATTAGAAAAGGTCCAAGTTTTTAGACTGTGGGAGGACACCGGAGAACCCGTAGGAAACCCACATGGACACAGGGAGAACATGCAAACTCCACCCAGTTTGGATTTCGAACCGGGAATCCCCAGCACTGAGAGGAGAACATGCAAAACACTAAGCCACTGCGCCGCCCCCTTTTCTTTATGTAAGGATGTAATGTATAACACTTTATCTTTTTATTAACGTTATTCCTGCTCAGTGTGTGTGAATAAATATCTGAACGTGGTCTAATCTGACTTTCCAGAATCTTCTTCAGGTAAGTTCTGCATGTTTAGGTCTCTGTTCCAACAATGGGGTTCTTCTGGGTGTCCTACAGTATTGTTGTGTTGTTTTTACATTTTAAATGTGCTTTTCACATTTTAACGTCTTTGTTAAGAGCTTTGTTTACGTGGTTTGCCATGTTTTACGATGTAAAAAAAACGGTGTCCCCTGCTTTTCTTATTATTATTTCTTCTTATTTTTTTTTTCATTATTATTTATCATTTTATTATTATTATTATTATTATTATTATTTTTATTAATTATTATCATTATTATTATATATATATTTTTATTTTCATTATTAATTATCATTAGTATTTTTATTATTATTATTATTATTATTATATTATTCTGTTATTATTCTATTATTATTTTTTATTATTGTTATTTTTATTATTGTTATTTTTATTATTATTATTTATTAGCATTATTATTTTTTTATTATTTATTATCTTTATTTATTTTTTTTATCATTATTATTATTTATTAGCATTATTATTATTGTTATTATTATTATTTTTATTTTCATTATTTTTATATTCATTATTATTTATTATCATTATTATTATTTTTATTATTATTATTTATTTATCATTATTATTATTATCATTATTATTATTATAATTTTTTTTTCTTATTGTTATTTTTATAATTTTTTTTATTATTATTTATTATTATTATTATTATTTTATTTTATTTTATTTTTTATTTCCATTATTGTCACAAAGTCCGTCTCTCCCTGGAGATGAGCGGCTAAGCGGGGCAATCGCGTGCGCCGCTCGCGCATAGTGAGCGTTTCCCGGGCACCGGCTGCGCGTGGGAGAGACGCTCCCACCGGCTGCGCGTGGGGAGGGAAACGCTCCCACGAGTGCGACCTGCGCGGAGCAAGTGCGCAGCGACACACCGTGGCAGAAATGCGGAAAGAGAAAAACTGGAAACACCGGGATAAAAACCAAAACTTGAATTTATTAAAACGTGGTGCCGAAGCACCAACAAAAAGGGGGTAAACGAACACAGTAACACTGGTAGGTAACCACAAATCAAAGACGTGCTCAGAACCATGGGGAAACGAAGACTAAATACAAACCCAACTAAACACGTGTACTAACCCAACCAATCACCCAAGTGAGATAATGAACAGCCAAATGAGGGACAGGTGCCGCAGGCATCTGTTACAATTATCATTTATTATCATTATTATTATTTTTATTATTATTATAATTATTATTATTATGTTTTATTATTATTATTATTTATTATCATCATTATTATTGTTAGCGTCGTCCATCTTTCCCCGGGACAGGGCGGCTAACGCGGAGGTATAGCTGCGTTCAGCCGCTCGCGCCTAGTGAGCCCTCCCGGGATACCGACCACGCGGGGAAAAATGCGTGCGTCGGTCCACAGAAATGCTCCCACGGGATACGACCTGCACGGGGACGTTGTGTAGCGCCATTCCGTGGTTGAACGCGGAAGGAGAGAAAAAGACACCGGGATAAAATCCAAACATAGAATATAATAAAAATTGGTGTAGGGACACCAACGAAAAGGGGGAACAAACAAACAACGTAACAACGGGTATGAAAACCACAAAACAAAGACGTGCGCAAAGAGAAGGAAAACTCAGAATAAATACAAAAGGAACTAAACACGTGAACAAAACAAACCAATCACCCAACTGAAACAATTAAGGACACAAACGAGGGACAGGTGCCATAGGCACCTGTGACAATTATTATTTATCATTATTATTATTATTATTATTATTATTATTATTATTATTATTATTATTATTATTATTTTATCATTATTATTTTATTATTGTTATTTTTATTATTATAATACGGTATATCAGCTTCATCTGTTTGTCTGTATGTCTGGTAAATAATTTGTTAATGTTATTTCACCCACTTCCCGTTATCCTGTTCGTGGATGACAACACATGAATCAATTTTTTTATTTAAAAATACCAATTAATTAACTGATTAGTGGTAATTCATTCATTTAGTTTTCTATGGATGAATTGTTTCTTGTACATTTTATTCTTCACGAGCAGAGTCCATTTAGGATAAAGTCATTTAACACGATTTTAAAAAGTATATTTTTTATATTTTGCTTGTTACGTCATTTGTTATGCTGTTTATTACTCCAAACCCGTTTAAAGCAGTCGAAATGAATGAATGAAAGTCGAAATGAATCAGTGAATCCGCTGTTTATAATGCATTCTAAACACATTCAACTTAAATAAAACCGATCTGTTGCCATCTGAATAAGTATCATTCATAATAACGTTAAAATAACAATAACACTTAAAAAGCAGCAGAGGGCGCCAAATCACCGTTGACATGACGTCAGTCTGAATCTCGTTCACTCCACACGCTGAGCAGGAATGACATCATCACCACCTTCTGAATTTTTCTTTTGAAGCCACAACAGCCCTGACCCCTCAAAGCCTGGACACCACTAGACCCCTGAAGGTGTGCTGTGGTATCCGGTACCAGGATGTCACCCTCTGATCCTTTAACTCCTGTGAGGTGGAGCCTCCATGGATAAGACGTCTTCGTCTCACGAATGCTGGCCTGGATTGAGATCTGAGCGATTTGGAGGCGGAGTCAACACTTCAAACTGGTTGACGATCTCAGAGGAGCATCCTTCTGCCGAAAGAGGCCACGCCCATCAGGGATACCTTTGCCATGGTGCATCCTGGTACCACGGGCTTCTTCTTACCAGATGAACCCACCACCCACACGATGTAGAAGAAAAGGTCCATCAGACCAGTTCACCTTCTTCTACTGATCCATGGTCCAGGTCTGAGGGTCATCGTTGGAACTTTCAGCACTGGACAGCGGTCAGCATGGGAACCCCGACTGCTCCGAGGCTCTGCAGCTCCATACACATCACCACGGTGCTGCTCTGCGGTTCTGACGGCGTTCTATCAGAACCAACATCAACTTCTTCAGCAGCTTTACCGCTGTTCCCTCCTGAACCACTTTTAAGAGATACTGCCCCCTGCAGACCACAACAACCCCACCAGAGCTGCAGTTCTGGAGATGTTCTGATCCGGTTCTCTAAACATCACACTGTGGTTCTGGTACAAACTCAAATCTTTACACATTTTTCTCAGCGTCTGACACCAACGTTGAGGAGCGAAGGTTCACCCGCTGTCTAATATTTTATAAAATAAAGAGTAAGAAATCAGATCATGTGACGCGATGAGGTCAGCAGACTCATTTTAATTCAGAACTCACAATCAGAGCAACATCTCTAATCTACATCGTTAATAATCTGTTAATGAAGCTCAAACAGCAGGAAGTGAACAATAACAACAGAAAACAATACAATAAAAGTACCCTGAAACAAAGACCTGTAGAATTTCAAAATAAAAGTCACATCAAAAATAATAAAGTAAAATAGTAAATAAATGAAATTGTATATATATATATATATATAACATTGTATTAATAAAAATTTTGTATTTATTTAAATGAATTGAATTTATTAATTTATCTAAAATGATCGGGTCCCAGAGGGAGGCACAGTGGCTTAGTGGTTTAGCATGTTCTCCTCTCAGTGCGAGGAATTCCCGATTCGAATCCCAATCTGGGTGGAGTTTGCATGTTCTACCCGTGTCCGCATGGGTTTCCTCTGGGTTCTCCGGTTTCCTCCCACAGGCCAAAAACATGGATCAAGGTCAATTGAATTCTCCAAATTGCCCCATATAGAGTGTGTGTGAGTGAGTGTGAGAGAGTGTGTGTTCAGAGATAGATTGCCCCCTGTCCTGGGTGTATCTGCCCAGCTCCCGAAACGTTCTCCCCTGGTTGGGCATGGGGAACACCCCCCCCCCCCCCCCCCCACGACCCTAATAGTGGATAAAGCTGAAGATTGTGGATGGATGGATCGGGTCCAAGATCCGACCCACATCCCCTTTCCTGGTCCTCTGGCCCACTTGACATTGGTGTGTGTATTTGTAGTGCTTTTTTATATTTATAGTGCATTATTTGTTTGATTTAGTACTTATTTTGTAGTCTTATTAATCGATGTATTTCTTTGTAGCTTTATTTAAATAATATATTTTCTGAATGGCCTCCCGTGAAATTCAGATTTTCTGGGAAATGGGTCTTTCGCATATCCACCTTAGTAGCTCTGAACATGGCATGTCATTCCAGCCATCATAGGCAAACTGAACGCAGTCCTCATTTTTATTCTTGTAATTATTGGGTTCTCCATTGAGCCAGTACCTAAAACAAAAAGAGGGAACATTCAAGGTGAATTCCTGGCTGGATGATCATATATATAAAAGCTATACTTTAATGATCCAATCCCCTTCATTAAGGGTTCAGATCCCAAATCCTGTGTTATTCTGCGTAGATCTGAAGACCTCCTTAACACTTAAAGAAATGTTCCTCAAAGATCATCATGTCCTCTTTATTAGCTTCATGTGGCCCAAAATGGAGGAGGGAATCGTTCTCCTTCGGATCGGTGGCTCCATCCTCAGCATCCCTCTGTCAGTGTAAACCTCATCCCTCCTCTGTACATGTCCAATCCACCTCCCTCTAATTAACTGTCATCTATCTAATCATCTCATTCCTCATCTATCTTCATCACTCCCAGTGAGAATGGCAGCATCTTCATCACTTCCGGCTTCCTCTCCTGCCTTTAGGTTTCTAAGATGAACAAATTTACAGACTATATATGTCAGACTTGTGCTGAGCGTCCCGTTGCAGGAGAAAAATAGAGAGAGAGTCGTGTTGAAATGATGCAGAACACGGTGTTTAATCTCCTCCAAGCGGGATAATAGTAAAAGCAAAAAAAATCTAAACAAACCGGGGCAGGAGTTTTCACGTCCCCTGACGACACCGGATGTCCCGAGTACTGAGCCACACCATGTCACCTACACTGTAACGAGGAGAGTCACCCCGAGATCGGTCCGCGAAGCGTTTGTATCTGCGAATTACTGCGTCGACCCGCTGGTGAACCTGACCCCAGACCTCCTCGCTGCGCTGAAACCAGGCATCCACAGCCGGCGCCTCCGACTCCCCCCCCGTTCCAGGGTGCAAAAGGTGGCTGGTATCCCAGTACGCACTGAAACGGGGTGAGGCCGGTGGCCGAGTGGCGCAGCGAGTTCTGGGCGATCTCCGCCCAGGGGAGGTTTCGCGACCAATCAGATGGATTGCAATGCGCAAAAATCCGAAGAAATTTGTTGGTCTCTTGATGCGAGCATTCACAAGCCCCATTAGTTTGGGGGTGGAACACAGAGGAGAGAATGATGGAGGACCCCAGTTTCTCACAAAATGCCTTCCAGACAGCGGACGTAAACTGGGGGCCTCTATCGGAAAGGATAACCTCCAGGATCCCAAATGAAGTGAACACCCTCGAAAACAGAAGCTCGGCCGTCTCGAACGCAGAGGGCAGTCCCTTAAGGGGAAAAAGTTTTACCGCCCGGGAGAACCTATCGAGGACCGAGAAGATGGTGGTGTAGCCATTGGAGGAGGGAAGACCGGTCACAAAGTCGACCGCGATGTGGGCCCACGGCCGCTCCGGCACTGGCAACGGGCACAGCTTGCCCGCTGGAAGCTCCCGGGGGGTCTTACAGGCGGCGCAGACAGCACAGGAGCGCACAAAGGACTGAACGTCCGCCTGCAAGGACTCCCACCACTACCTCCGTTGGACAAGCTGGATGGTTCTAAGGACCCCCGGATGACCAGTGCACAGAGAGGAGTGAGCCCACGTGATGATACGGGCACGGAACGGACCAGGAACGTACGTTCTGTCCTCAGGGCAGTTGGACGGCACCGTCACAGTGCGCAGCGCCTCCTGAATTTGGGCATCTACCTCCCAACGGATCAGACCTAAGAATTTGCTGGCTGGGATAATAGCGGACCAGAGATCCGGGTCGGATTGAACCCGGAACTCCAGGGCGTAATCGGGCACCGAACGGGGTCCCTGGCGAAGCCGGTATAGTTGCGTGCCCACCTCCTCGCCCTCAAGAGGGTGGGCGAAGGCAGTCCGAAATGCCTGGTGGAAGGCAACGTAAGACCGGCATTCGAGACCCTGTGCCTCCCAGATGGCAGTGGCCCACTCGCTTGCCCTTCCTGTCAGTCGAGAAATGATCAGAGAAATCTTGTCCACCTCGCTGGAAAAAGGGTGGCTCCGGAAATAATGGGCACAGTGCATGAGGAAGGATCGGCATTTCCCAGGACTTCCATCGTACCGTTCAGGTTCGGACAAATTGTACGGGGAAGCGGTGGGTGGGGGACAGAGCCGCCGCGCTTCAGCTCGGTGAGATAACCCATCAGCATCTGGATCGCCCGGGACATCTCACCCAGTCCACCCTGGAGTTCAGCCATGGCGCGTGCCTGCGCCTGCAGGAACTCCTCCGTGGATTCCATGCTGTTGTTTGGTTGTGGCAGAGTTTTATGTCAGACTTGTGCTGAGCATCCCGTTGCCGGAGAAAAATAGAGAGAGAGTCGTGTTGAAATGCAGAACATGGTGTTTAATCTCCTCCAAGCGGGATAATAGTAAAACCAAAAAAAATCAAAACAAAGTCAATCAAAACATAAAACAGACAACGACGTCCCTCTGTCGGCAGAAAAAGGCGGCTCACGACGAAGCGGCGTCTGAGCGGCGTGGCGTGCGGACGAGAGGGGAGGTCGGTGGATACACGGCGCAGTACCCGAGGTGGTTATTCCTCTCGTGGTGAGCGATCCTGGGGAACAGTCGCGAGTCAGAATAAACAAGAGCCAGTCTCGCCAGAAGACGGCCAGGATGCTTTAAACAGGAGCGGATCGGGTTCGCAGTGTGCAGCGTGCATCAACGTGGTGTCGATCAAAAAAACTCTGCGCCGATGGATCCGGATCGGCGGCTTAAAAAGACGCTGTCGTCAGTGAAGCACACCTGCACCTAATAGTCGGGAGAGGGTGATCTGTGATTAGTGGAATGAGAAACCGGTGTGGAGATGGGTGTGTGCGGTACGGAGCAGCGGGACGTGGGCGTGTCGGTGAAGTGGGTGTGTGAGCAGGAGCGAGCGGAGCGGAGGGGCGTGAATGGGAATGTGTAACATCATATTTATTCATTCATTCATTATCTTCCGCTTTATCCTATATTGGGGTCGCGGGGGGGGGGGGTTCCCCATGCCCATCGAGAAATTTTCGGGCGCTGGGCAGATACACCCAGGACAGGGGGGCAATCTATCACAGAACACACTCACTCACACAGACACAATTTGGAGCATTCAATTGACTTTGAATCCATGTTTTTGGACTGTGGTAGGAAACCGGAGAACCTGGAGGAAACCAACACAGACACGGGAAGAACATGCAAACTCCACCCAGATTGGGATACAAACCGGGAATCCCTAGTGCTGAGAGGCGAACATCACTGAGACCAATCCAATCTGCATCACTGAGACCAATCCAATATTGATTGTCCTGAGATTTCTGAGACAAGAAATCCTGCAAAGAGAAATGTAATTATCTCTATCAAAATTCATTGTATGATTCCTACTGAACTGGAAACCATTAAGAAGTAAACATCATGATTGGTGGAACTTGTACTGTGGGGTGGTTGGGGCATCTGTGACCTCATACCTTTAAATTAAATTTGTAATGTGGCTGCAGCACATCCGAGGTCATGTGATTACTACATATTCACTTATTTATAAATGCGGAAGGAGCACTTTAGCATTTTAACAGTATTTATTAAATCTAAATGAGTGTGTAGAGTTCCTCACCTTTTCTTCTCCGCTGTTTATAATCACCAGATCGGCTCCGTACACTTGGCAGAACGTCCTGCTGTCCGCCCAGGTTCTCATTCCATTGGAGAAGTAATAAAAACTGGACAGGCCGGAGGTCCATTCTTCAAAAGATGCTGTAGAGATAAACAATCGTACAATTCTAATGAACAGACAACATAATCATATCCTCCACGTGTCCCGAAACCCATCTGCTTCACATCTGGTAGGGACTCAGCAGCACTAATTCGGCAGCACTAAATCTGGCCCTTTACTAGGAAACATCAACACGGCTCTCGTGTCCCGAAACGTTTTATGTGTTTTGTAGGCGGTGGCATTAAAGAGACAATCGGTACGAGACACGGAAATGGTAGCTATGAACGATTGGCTGAAGAATAGCTATTATTGTTTGAATTTAGACAATAAGATGTCGCTATGATACCTGCTTCATTCATCGCGGTATCGATGTTACAAATTAGAGATTAACACATTAGAAATAACTTGCTGCTTAGTAACTGGTTTCTCTCTTTCTCCAGGTCGGTATTACAGGGCTGTAACTGGTTTATTTCAGCAGTGTGATTGATGAACTTGACGCACGTCAGTGTGATGATGACAGTCATCAGGAGAACACTCAGCACTGACAGACACACTGCAGCCACTACGTACCATCTGATACCTACAACATAAAAGACATAAATTATTGTAGATACATTCATTCATTCATTATCTCCCGCTTTATCCTCTATTAGGGTCGCGGTGGGGTTCCCCATGCCCATCCAGGGGAGAACGTCTCGGGCGCTGGGCAGATAGACCCAGGACAGGGTGCCAATCCATCGCTGGGTACACACTCACACACTCAAACACGCTCTATATGGGGCAATTTAGAGAACTCAATTAACTTGATCCATGTTTTTGGACTGTGGGAGGAAACCGGAGAACCCGGAGGAAACCCACGCGGACACGGGGAGAACATGGAAACTCCACCCAGATGGGGATTCGAACCGGGAACCCCTAGCGCTGAGAGGCGAACGTGCTAACCACTAAGCCACCGTGCCGCCCCTATTGTAGATACATTTAATGAAATGAATTTAAACCTCTACATCTTGATCGATACATACTTTACATTACATCATGTAGTCAGTCAGTTTATTACCGTGTTTGTTATATGTACACTGGGACTATGTGCAGAAAATGTACCTAACTCAAAGAGGAAATGGATGTGGAACACTGTGGGGTGAGAGGTAGAACCTCTGGCCGTCTAATTCTCATATTAGAACATTAATATGGCCCACATGACCTAAAATACATCTGCAACATGGATGGCACTTGCTCGGTCTGCTCCCGAAGGGAGAATGTGGGTTATATAAGCACCAGATTAGAACCATGCTTCAACCAAAAGTAACTCACATGAAGGTAGCACTGCCAAACCTCTACCACATGTGTTTTAGGAAAACCTGAGCCATAAAAGCGTTTATATGTGTGGATCTCTTATGGCCTACATGTAGGTAGCAGTACCTCATGCCCTTAGGGACCACATTCCAATTCACCAGATGTGAGACAAAGACTATGTTTGTGTGGGACACCAATGCATCACGGTTGTCTAAAATAACTTAAAACAAAAAAAAGAAACATCTGTACTCTGCCCCTTTAGCACAAAACAGACTCCAAATAAAAACATATATATATATTGTCAGGAATCCCGGCGCAGCGGCGCGCTCCCTTAGCCCCGCCTTCTAGACAGCGCACGCTTTCCGTGCACCCGGTGTGGTTCATCATTGCCAGGTTCTTTGCTATGCTTTATAAGACTTCCAGTTTTGCTGCTTGAGTGCGAATTATTGATCGTTTACCATTATACGAGCGCTTATCTCCGTGATATCTTTTCTCCAATCCTCTTTAGCTTTAGTCACTTCCGTGTTTATCTGCGTCAGGTGAGTTTGAGTGTGATTCACTAACTTAGTTCATTCATAGATCTGTGTGCTTCCCGGTGTCCTCCCGCTCGCTTATTCCTCCCCCTCCTTTCCCTTCTTCCTTAATTGAGTATGTAGTTTGTGTTTAGGTACATGTGTGAGTTGTCCGCGTCCTATTATTGTTGCTCCAGTTTTTGGTCTGTCGTTATCCTTAGGGTTCTCACTCCTTTCCCTGTTTATCTCTTGTCTTTTGTTTGGAGAAGTTTTAGTTCTTGTTTGTTTGCCCGGCCGGCTGGGGTTGAGTCTGGGTCTCACCCTAGCCCGCTCCTCTGGCGCGTCCGTACCTGTGGTTTGTGTTGTTCGTCTACGTGTCTACCTCTTACTAACATTTCTCGCTTTCTTACTTACCTCTCCTCTATTGGTGAACTAACGCTCTCGCTCTCTCCCACTACGAACGCTCTCTCTATCTTCCTCTCCCTCGTTCTCTCTATTGTACTCTCTCCCTCAGTTCGTTTTAGGTTCTCTCCGGCTGCCTCCTCGTTCAGTTCACCACCTCTCTCTACCTCTCTGTCCTATCTATATTTCTCTCTTTGCGTTTCTATCTATCCTTTACCTGAGTTAGAGTTGGTTATTTTGTTAGATTCTTTCTCCTTTGTTAGTCCTGCCCTTTCTCCTTCTCCTTTAGTGGTTAGTGTAGCATTTTCCTCTACAGTATTTCCCTCTCTATCTAAATCCCTGTTTTATTTTGTTGTTCGTTTGCTCGGTGTGTGCTCTGCTCTGTCTGTTATCCAGGTCCGCCTCCTCCTCCTGGTCATCAGTCCCATCTGCCAAACACCACCTTGCTCCTCCTGCCTTTCGCCTCCTTACGCTCATTCCATATCGCTGCTTTTCCACTTTATCAATAAACTTGCATTTTTGTTCTGCATACTCGTCTCCAGTTCTATCTTTAGAGCCAGCTTTGACATATATATATATACACACACACACACGTGTACAATTAATTTGAAAACTGCAGTCTGACTTTCATTATCAATGCGGGACAACATCTCAATTTGCGGGACGCCTGAAAAGTAACTAAATTCCATGACTGTCCCGCACAAAGCGGGACATCTGGTCTATATATCCTCCCATTTACTGGTTCTCTATGAAGGACACCTCGGCTCAAAAATGTAAACTAAGCATTAGATCGGTTGGTTTGGCTGAGTGGTAATGAGGATAATAGACCTCACGTACAGCATGAAAGGAAATTTACCACGGCGGGGGGAATAAACAGGTCAACCAAAGAACTGCTGAGCCCTCTCATCCTGGACCTCACATCCTTCAGCCACTTCCTTCTGTTAGAAGGTTCAGGTTCATTAAAGCAGCACAACCAGACACACCAACATTAACACACCAACATTAACACACTAATTAATTTCTAACAGCTGCAGCACTCAGCGAACACACTGCACACTCAGCACTTTAAACACGACCCACACTGCACCTCCTCATTAAGCTGAATGCTGAGTCCTGTGATTATCTGGAGATCTGATTTAAATTAACTATTGAATACTTTAGATTTCAAATATTCCTGCTATGTGTAACATAAACGTGTGTGTGTGTGTGTGTGTACAGTACCTGAGTTCTCCAGAGTTCTCTGGTTGTTAATGTTGTTACCATCAGGCCTCTGGAATGTCATGGAAATATCATCATTCGCATATATAACACTCATCTTGATTATTTATTTATATATTTTTTATTTTCTATGACTTTAGGCTGCTATGCTGTAACCTCAATGTAATCTATATCTCTGTAACTCACTGATACACTGAGTTTGACCTGTCTCTCTCTCTCTCTCTCTCTCTCTCTCTCTCTCACTGAGCAGCGGTGAGCGATGCTTCATGTATTTAAATTAATTTTGTTTTTGTTTTTGTTTTTGTTGATGTTCCTGTGCTGAGGCGGAACCGGTTCCTCATACTGTATGATTTCAGATAATGATCTGCTTGTGGTTTTGGTGCTGAACATGCCATCTCCTCTACATAAACACTCAATACATTAAAATGTAATCATTGTATTGTGACCACCTCAATCAGAAGGCTTTAAAGGCTTTATTCCTCAGATTCTTATTATATTTCTTCTTCAGCACTTTTCTGTGATTAATACAGCCCGAACCACTCGACGTTCTTGATTTTCGAGTTATGAGAGTTTGTTTGGAGTGAGGAAAAAAATGGCATTTCTCAGAGACACAGATTAAGGAGCAGAGATTAAAATTGAGTTTAAAAATTGAAAAATCCCCATAGGAATGAATGGGGCTGATTTTTGAACTGCTGTAACTCGGCCATTTTTCGTGCTACAGCCACGAAACTCCAGAGGCTTAGACTCAGGGTCGAGGTTGCGGTTTATTTAACTTTTTGAGAATCACTCCATTCATTCCTATGGGAGCGGTTACAGTGGGTGAAGTCGGCCCTGCTCAGATTTAACACAGTTTCAGTTTTCTCCAAACAAACCTCATACTTTCACCTAGAAACTCAATTTTACCCTTAAATCAGGAGAAGCCCTCCAACCCTTTCAGCACTCACCATCCTCAACAGTACTGTAATGGCTGTGGACTCCAACAAGTTCCTGGGCACAATAATCTCAAAGGACTTGAAATGGGACCATAACATCAGCACCATCATCAAGAAAGCTCAGCAGAGGCTGTACTTCCTGCGTCAGCTGAGGAAGTTCAACCTGCACAGGGAGCTGATGATGCAGTTCTACACCGCCACCACAGAATCTGTCCTCACCGCATCCATCACAGTGTGGGGCAGCTCAGCCACCAGACACGACACCCACAGACTGCAGCACATCATCAGGTCTGCAGAGAGAACCATAGGTGTAAAGCTACCCTCCCTACCAAACCTGCACACGGCCAGAACCAGGAAGCGGGCAGAGAACATCGTCCATGATCCATCACACCCTGGACATCGCCTGTTCCAGTATCTTCCCTCAGGCCGGCGGTTCAGTCAGTTTAGGATCAAGACCTCCAGATTACGGAGAAGCTTTTTTCCACACGTCATCACACTAATGAACAGCTGAACTTTTAAACACTACTTCTGGACACATTCTCAACACTCTCAACCAGTCTTCTTCAATTCTCATCTTTTTTAACTATCCATTACAGTATTGCACTAGCACTTTATTTTAAATACAATCTGCACTATTGTCATGTTTACAGGTGTGTGTGTTTTTTTTGTGTGTGTGTGTGTGTGTGTGTGTTTGTGTGTAGGAGGAGTGCTAGTTTGAGTGTGTCTGTCACTTATTGTGCACTGTGAGCTATTGCAACCAAATACAAATTCCTTGTATGTGTGAACATACTTGGCCAATAAAGTTTGATTCTGATTCTGATTCTGTAATGATGGAGATTTTTGTCCTTTCTAACCTGACAAAGGCTCATGAGGATTGACGTTTTAATTTTCGAGCTCTGAGGGTTTGTTTTATCACAAAAAATAACCACTGATGCTGAAATGTGATTGGTTAAATACTTTCATAACAAATACAGATCTGAAAGTGACTTTATGAAAGAAAGTGGACAGATCATTTAGAATTATTTAATATGTATTTATGTAGAAAATATAATCCTTATTAAACTTTCAGTGAAGGCCTGACCGCCGCCGCTGGCAACAACAAAGCAGAGTGAACAACGGACAGATAGGAAGATCATTTCTGTACAAATTCAATGTTTCAGGAATAAATTATGCAAAACTATGAGGCTCGATAGATTTGTTCAGGTGTTTGATCTTGACAGCCACACAATGCAACTTCCCTTTTCTTTAAAGAAATTTAATTACAACTCATTTACATTAAACCAAATGTTGAGACTCAGAGTCGCACGATAACATGAAAACAAGCTTCAGGCAGAGAGATGCCTTTGTGTGATGTTGTGCTATGTTCAACATCAGGTTTATTCTCAGATCGATGTGTAACGTTCTATGTTTGTTCCATTGCTTTTTATACAGTTTGATGTAAAGTACACAGTGTATTACCAAATCACACCAAAAACATAGCTTGCATCTTCACCTAAGGCCAAACGGATAGCTGCTGTCATCAATTAGAAAAGCAGAAATGGAAATAGCCCAGTGAGGAGTGCAGTATGGCAGCACATTTCAACAAGGTAGAACAACTCGGAACGGCGGCTGCCGGAGGGAGCCGACGCCCCGTTCAGGGAGATGGATTAGCGCACCTGACCCTGAAAGATTATGAGGGACAGTTCGCAGGGGGGGAGTTTTCCATCAACTCGTGACAGGACCGATGGGACAGTGGACATGGAAATGTTCTGTGTTACGATCTCTCGATCGAGCGAGGCGGATCCGCTACTCGGAGACACGAGCTGAGTCTCAGGTACAATCAAAGGAGTGTTTATTAAATCCAAACGTGAATCCACCGAACGAAGAACACAGAACACGGGACGTAGACGATGTGAGGCGAAGGGTGATGACGTCAGCGGGGAGTAGCACAAATGACCAAGGGGACTGTAACGGAGTAGACTAGACGGAGTGTAGACACCGGGAGACGAACTGTACACAGATAAAACATAGGACAGTACACAGGTCTAGGCAACGAGAACACTATGACTTCGAGGACGGGGCTAGTAGTGTCGAGGCAGGCATACGGCGTGACACAAGACAAACTGGCGGTGAGGGTAGGGCGTGCAAGGTAAAAGTAACAAAAATGTGATAGATCCCAGGTGCGCGTGATTACGGGGGCGTGACACAAAACCAACCCACACCACGTGATCAAAACAAACAGTGACAGTTCTGTAAAAGCTCAGTATGTGTGTGTAGGCTTGTTTGTGTCGACAATAAAGTCAGCTCCCGTGGTGTCTCAACTCCTGTCTCTGGTCCTTATTCTCTTTCACCGATGTCCCTTCCAGGTCTGTATTTTCTAATTAAAGAATTTAACCAATCACATTTCAGCATCATGTGTTCAATTGTATTATACTTTATGTATCGTCGCAAAATAACTTGAAAATTCACGTTGGTCCAAGTTTTTAGATTGTGGGAGGAAACCGGAGAACCCGTAGGAAACCCACACGGACACGGGGAGAACATGCAAACTCCACCCAGTTTGGGATTCGAACTGGGAATCCCCAGCGCTGAAGGGAGGACATGCTAAACACTAAGCCACCGCGCCACCCCCTTTTCTTTATCTTTTTATTAACGTTATTCCTGCTCAGTGTGTGTGAATAAATATCAGAATCTGGTCTAATCTGTCTTTCTCTGTTCCAACAATGGGGTTCTTCTGGGTGTCCTACCGTATTGTTATGAGCTAACTAAGCCACTAGATGGCGCTGTAGGAGTGCTCTGTTCTAAAGAAACGTTCCAGTCCTCGTTCTACCAGAACATCAGACATGAGGCTGAAAGTGGAGCTGGAACCCACAGTGGAACTCGAAGGTTGGTGAAGCTTTATTATTTTTAGAGTTCTGTATGAATTCAACCTTAAACCCGATTAGATTTATAAAAAGTCGATTTAAATGTATTTCTTTATTATTATTTTTTTCTCAGAGTTCCTTCAGTTCCTTTAATTCACTGCTACAGTTCTTAAACAGATGTGTTGCACTGAGGGGGGAGGGGGGGGTCTTGTCGGTAAAGGGAGGTGTAATGAGACGAGTCCGCCACTAGAGGGCACTGTTATACTGAAGGTTCTGCAGTTCTAACCTCTGTCTGCAGATCAGTAATCAGTTTTCACTTCATTAATGACGTTGCTCACAGTTAATACAATAATATTTAAATCTCTGGAGCTGGACTTGTGATTATTTTTAGTTTAGTATTTTTTCAGCGATATCTTGGGTTCTAAATGAAGCGGGACGTCCTGCTGGTGTTTCACGTTCTTTTGTGTTTTTGTGGAAATGCTGAATCATCAAAAGGAAATAAAAATAAGATGAAGAGTCTGTTTACGTTTTTTTATGTTAGAGATCATTAAATTTAATTAACGACAGACACAGCACGCCGTCGCTCTGTGACCCGGGAGATCAGTGTTCGGCTGCTTTGGTCTTGTTCTTTACTGATTGGCTGATTTATTCTTTAAATTTAGTTGCTGTCTAAATCATTAGCATTTTTTCAGAACGCCACTGATAACGCTGTTCACATTTTAACGTCTTTGTTGAGAGAACGCCGCTTTGTTTACGTGGTTTGCCATGTTTTACAATGTAAAATAAACGGTGTCCACTGCTTTATTATTATTATTATTATTATTATTATTATTATTATTATTATTATTATTATTATATTTATATTTTTATTTTCATTATTATTTTAATTATTATTACTTATTATTATTATTTTATTTTTTAATTGTTATTATTATTATTTTATTATTTTTATTATTATATTATGGTATATCAGCTTCATCTGTTTGTCTGTGTGTCTGGTAAATAGTTTGTTAATGTTATTTCACTCACTTCCCGTTATCCGATTGTTCGTGGATGACAACACATGAATCCATTTTTTAATTTAAAAATAGCAATTAATTAACTAATTAGTGGTAATTCATTAATTTTGTTTTCTATGGATAAATTGCCCGTTTTCTAGTAAATTTTATACTTCACGAGCAGAGTTCAATCCGCTGTGAATCCGCTCTTTATAATGCATTCTAAACACATTCAACGTAAATAAAACCGAGCTGTTGACATCTGAATAAGTGTCATTCACAATAACGTTAAAATAACAATAACTCTTAAAAAGCAGCAGAGGGCGCCAAATCACCGTTGACATGACGTCAGTTCACTCCACACGCTGAGCAGGAATGACATCACCACCTTCTGAATTCTGTGTTGTTTTGACATCACAAAGCCTGGACACCACTAGACCCCTGAAGGTGTGCTGTGGTATCCGGTACCAGGATGTCACCCTCAGATCCTTTAACTCCTGTGAGGCGGAGCCTCCATGGATAAGACGTCTTTGTCTCGCGAATGCTGGCCTGGATTGAGATCTGAGGGATTTGGAGGCGGAGTCAACACTTCCAACTGGTTGATGATCTCAGAGGAGCATCCTCCTGCCAAAAGAGGCCACGCCCATCAGGGATACCGTTGCCATGGTGCATCCTGGTACCACGGGCTTCTTCTTACCAGATGAACCCACCACCCACACGATGTAGAAGAACATGGGCCATCAGACCAGTTCACCTTCTTCTACTGATCCATGGTCCAGGTCTGAGGGTCATCGTTGGAACTTTCAGCACTGGACAGCGGTCAGCATGGGAACCTCGACTGCTCCGAGGCTCTGCAGCTCCATACACATCACCACGGTGCTGCTCTGCGGTTCTGACAGCGTTCTATCAGAACCAACATCAACTTCTTCAGAAGCTTTACCGCTGTTCCCTCCTGAACCACTTTTAAGAGATACTGCCCCCTGCAGACCACAACAACCCCACCAGAGCTGCAGTTCTGGAGATGTTCTGATCCGGTTCTCTAAACATCACACTGTGCTTCTGGTACAAACTCAAATCTTTACACATTTTTCTCAGCGTCTGACACCAACGTTGAGGAGCGAAGGTTCACCCGCTGTCTCATATTTTATACTTTAAAATAAAGAATAAGAAATCAGATCATGTGACGCGATGAGGTCAGCAGACTCATTTTAATTCAGATCTCACAATTAGAGCAACATCTCTAATCTACATCGTTAATAATCTGTTAATGAAGCTCAAACAGCAGGGACAATAAAGTAGGAAAACAATACAATAAAAGTACCCTGAAACAAAGACCTGTAGAATATCAAAATAAAAGTCCCATCTAAATAATATCCCAATAATGTAATAGTAGTAAAAACATCATTTATTTATTAATTAATTAATAGAATTAATTAGTTCATTAATTCATCCAAAATGATCGGTTCCCAGATCCAGCCCACGTCCCCTGTCTTCGTCCTCTGGCCCACTTGACCTCGGTGCCATGTCTCAAACCAGCTGTGGCCCACATCTTTACCGTTTTTCTTTATATTTACGTTTAGTCATTTAGTGGACGCTTTTATCCAAAGAGACTTACAAATGAGAACGACGCAGTCAGTAATTAAAGAAAAAAACAGCTACACTGTAGAATGATCAAAACCAGATCATTCATTCATTCATTCATTATTATTATTATTCATTCATTCATTCATTCATTCATTCATTCATTATCATTATTATTATTATTCATTATCTCCCGCTTTATCCTCTAGTAGGGTTGCGGTGGGGTTCCCCATGCCCATCCAGGGGAGAACGTTTTGGGTGCTGGGCAGATAGACCCAGGACAGGGCGCCAATCCAACGCTGGGCACACACTCACTCACACTCTATATGGGTCAATTTTGAGAATTCAATTAACTTGATCCATGTTTTTGGACTGTGGGAGGAAACCGGAGAACCCGGAGGAAACCAATGCGGACACGGGGAGAACATGGAAACTCCACCCAGATGGGGATTCGAACCGGGAATCCCTAGCGCTGAGAGGCGAACGTGCTAACCACTAAGCCACCGTGCCGCCCTCAAAACCAGATCAATTCCTATAAATTTTACATCAAGTGTTCGTGAAAGAGGTGTGTACATATACATATATATATATATATATATATATATATATATATATATATATATATATATATTATATATATATATAAATATAATAGAACTTATTAATGAATTAATTCATCTAAAATGATCGGGTCCCAGATCAGACCCACATACCCTGTCCACGTCTGTATGCTGTGTGTGTATTTGTAGTGCTGTTTCTATTTATAGTGCATTATTTATTTGATTTAGTGTTCATTTCGTGGTCATATTAATCAATTTATTTCTTTGTAGCTTTATTTAATAATACATTTTCTAAATGGCCTCCCGTGAAGTTCAGCTTTACTGGGAAATGGGTTTTTCGCATATCCAGCTTTGTTGCTTTGCACATGGCATGTCTTTCCAGCCACCAAGGTGAGGCCAAAGCATAACACAGTTCTCATTTTTATTCATGTTATTATTGGGTTGTCCCTTGAGCCAGTAACTAAAACAAAAAGAGGGAACATTCAAGGTGAATTCCTGATACATTTTTTTAAAAAGGCTATAATTTAATGATCTAATCCCCTTCATTAAGAGTTCAGATCCCAAATCCTGTGTTATTCTGTGTAAACCCGAAGACCTCCGTAACTTTACAAATGGTTCTCAAAGCTCTTCATTTTTTCTTCTGTCCTCTGGAGGGCGTGTTCATTTCGTGGTTCTGTAGTTAGTGGATTGTTAGTCTGCAGAGATCAGTCATAGGCAGTGTTTGATTCCTATTAACTTCATGTTGCCCTAAATAGAGGAACAGTTCTCCTTCTGGGCGGCATGTTGGCTTAGTGGTTTAGCATGTTCTCCTCTCAGCGCTAGGCCCGCGTGGGTTTCCTCCGGGTTCTCCGGTTTCCTCCCACAGTCCAAAAACATGGATCAAGGTCAATTGAATTCTCCAAATTGCCAATTGTGTGTGTCCAGAGAAACATTGCCCCCCTGTCCTGGGTGTATCTGCCAAGCGCCCGAAACATTCTCCCCTGGATGGGCATGGAGAACCCCCCCGTGACCCTAGTAGAGGATAAAGCAGAAAATAATGGATGGATGGACGGGTTCTCCTCCTGATTGGTGGCTCCATCCTCAACATCCTGTCAGTGCAAACCTCAATCCCACCTCCCTAACTTTATCTACTTCACCTTGCCTTTAATACGGGTTTGTGGTTAAGGAACCATCCTTGATACCCGAAGGTTCTCGGTTCGATTCCCGGTCCCACTGTGTTCTACGGCTGCAAGGCGCTTAACCCCAATTAGATCAAAATAGATCACTATTACTTAAATTGAATCTTCATCACTCCTCTTCCTCTTCCCCACTTCCAGCTTCCTCTCCTGTCTTTAGGTCTCTAAGCTGAACATCTTTACAGACCTCACTGCTGTCCTAAAAACTCCCCCGTACACTCTGGTCGATCCCGTCATGTACCAATATATATATATATATATATATATATATATATATATATATATATATATATATATATATATATATATATATATATATATATGTGTGTGTGTGTGTGTCCGTGTCCAAATGTGTATATATGTATGTGTGTGTCCGTGTCCATGTCCATCTGTGTGTGTGTGTGTGTATATATATATATATGTGTGTGTGTGTGTGTGTGTGTGTGTGTGTGTGTGTGTGTGTGTGTGTGTGTGTGTGTGTACATACCTTGTGGTCAGTGCTGTACCATCCACCTATTTCCGGACACCTTCATTCTCCTCATCACTGAGACCAATCCAAACATTGGACCCAGCACGCTGAATTAAGAATTCCTGTAAGGAGAAGTTTAATTATCTCTCTCTATTGAAAATTCTCCACATGTTTCCTTCCTGAGTTCTCGAGCACACCGTGAACTTTTACTGTGGGTTCCCAGCTTGCCAATACAAGCAAAGTTAAATCTCTCCTTCTGCGGCCAATACTGCATACTACCTACTACATAGTAGGCACATGCTATAGTATAGCACAGGGGTGCCCAATACGTCGATCGCGATGGAGGTTTGAAAGGAAATCATATATCAGCACTTTTTTTACAGCACAGCATCGGAAGCACTTATACACACACACACACACACACACACACACACATACACACACACACATTAACACACACATTAATTCACACAATGTGATTCATTCTGAATCTGAATCTCTATCGCTGTGCAAGCGAGCAGTCTGCCCCCCCCACCCGTCTCTCTCGCTGTTCCCAAAACCGGCCCGTGCCCCCACCTCCGTGCCTAAATCCCAAGCACTGCGTCACGAATCATCTACATTAGATTTACATCACATTACATTACATTACATTACATTACATTAGATTTACATTACATTAGATTAGATTTACATTAGATTAGATTTACATTAGATTAGATTAGATAGTTTCTGTTTGTGTTTTTGAACTTTATTTGACCCTCAAGACCAGTGAAGGACTCAAAATGCATTTGCTTGATTTGCCAAGTGTCCATTGCACTTCCATTGTGTTTGGTCATACTAAAACCTAGCTTTCGCCATACTATTTGCTGAAATGTGTTTAATAAAAGAGCAATTTCGGTGAAAATGGCAATCTGAAGCCGTCTTTTCGATGCTGATTCAACAATACTAACATCAATCCATTATCTTCTGCTTTATCCTCTACTAGGGTCGCGCAGGGGGGGGGGGGTTCCCCATGCCCATCCAAGGGAGAAGACTCACTCTCTATATGGGGCAATTTGGAGAATTCAATTGACCTTGATCCATGTTTTTGGACTATGGGAGGAAACCGGAGAACCCGGTGGAAACCCATGCGGACACAAGGAGAACTTGGTAGAACTCTCGTAGGTCTCGATGACCTGTCCAATGGAAAAGTAGATCTCGGGCCAGAAAAGTGTGGGCACACCTGGTATAGTATAACATAGTATGTCTAGTTTGCAGCAGTTATTAACCAGTAGGTGAGTATTCTGTGGATGATTCCTACTGAACTGGAAATCATTAAGAGGAAAACATGATTGGTGGAATTTGTACTGTGGGGTGGGTGGGGCATCTGTGACCTCATACCTTTTTAAATTAAATTTGTAATGTGGCTGGTGTGTCACATCTGCAGAAGGAGCACTTTAGCAGTTTAACGGTATTTATTGAATCTAAATGAGTGTGTAGAGTTCCTCACCTGTTCTTCTCTGCTGTTTATAATCACCAGATCGGCCCCATGTTCTTGGCAGAACGTCCTGCTGTCCGCCCAGGTTTTAAATTCAGTGGAGAAGTAATAAGAAATGTTCTGCATGTTAATCCACCCTGTTAAAACAGAGAGAGATGGCGGTGTATAACATACTATATAACAAAGTGACGTGTACCATTGTTGCGAATGGACAAACGTTTCAGGCGCTGGGCAAATACACCCAGGACAGGGCGCTGGGCACATACTCACTCACACAGACACACTATATGGGGCAATTTGTTGAATTCAATTGACCTTGATCCATGTTTTTTAGAAACAAAATGAAAATGATGTAGGGCGGCACGGTGGCTTCGCGCTCGGGATTCCTGGTTCGAATCCCAATCTGGGTGAAGATTGCATGTTCTCCCAGTGTCCACGTGGGTTTCCTTCGGGATTTGAACCGGGAATCCCTAGCGCTCAGAGAACATGCCAACCACTAAGCCACCGTGCTGCCCTACATCATTTCCATTTTGTTTCTATGAATTACATCACCTTTGGGTTCTCTTGTGCCTCACCATCTCATGAAAAGATGATCCTGGGTTTCCCTGCTGAGTGAAGGCTACATGTGCTCCATGTGCCCACATTGGTTTGCATCTGGATTTTTTTTTTGAGTTTTATTTATTTATTTTAGGTGCTGGGACTAGTAATGCACTGTGAGACGATGAACAACTAATGAACATGGTGTCTAATGAATAGCAGTAATTATAATAAAATGTGCCGTAAGACCAATACTGGCTCAGATACAGCACCACTGGGCCACCAAAGGGTGAGGCAAAGGTGTTAAGGCCCTCGTACCAAAACACATCTGGTTTGCATTTTAAGTCGCAAGCCAGCTTTTATTTTTTAGCCTGATTTAGATGCTTTGTGTTATTTATTTATTTTTATGTATTTTTTTTTTTAGGTGCTGGAACTAGTGGTCCGCTGTAAGCTACGTTGGTCACCCAATCAGCACAGGGGAACCAAATGGGGTCTCCAGAGGGGTTCCTTTGGTTTTAATTCTCCAAATAATGAAGAAAATCCGGTGGACTACAGTCTGTCATTGTAGAACTACAAAATGCCTCCATGTTGTGTGAGATAGAGCTGGTAAAATGATGGTCTAATTCTCTACATAAAGTCATTCTAGGCCAATTTTCACCACGCTGCAGAGAATTTTATGTTTTTATATGAAATGAATGAAAGAAAAAAAATTAAAAGCTGGAAGCGAGCACACATAACGGCCGGTTCCGTATTTGGCCGGCAGATGGTTCCCGTGTTCCATTCACCGGGAGACAAGTGGCAGCACATGGTTGGAAAATGCAGCGCCAAAGAGAACCATAGAGATTGTGGCCGAGCACAGACAACTACACAAGTGGACCGCGGACACGCCCCTCTAAAGATCCCAATGTCCCAATGCTGATGCTAAGGAACTCTGAACTTACCAACAGATGGAATAAATCGCGATTGTATCAGAGGATAATTATATAGCATAGAAAAAACTTTGCCTTATGACTACCAACTCCCCCAACTCCCTCCATCTGAATTTGACAAATTGGTGTCCAAATGGAGAAATCAAGACGTGGCTCAGTTACCTGGTTCGTCTCCCTCTTTAGTCAGGTTGTTGTTAATGGTCTGTAACTGCTCTCTCTCTGTAGTCAGGTTGGTGTTGTTGGTCTGTAACTGCTCTCTCTCTGTAGTCAGGTTGGTGTTAATGGTCTGTAACTGCTCTCTCGCCATAGCCAGGTTGTTGTTAATGGTCTGTAACTCCTCTCTCTCCATAGTCAGGTTGTTGTTAATGGTCTGTAACGCCTCTCTCTCCATAGCCAGGCTGATGTTAATGGTCTGTAACTGCTCTCTCGCCATAGCCAGGTTATTGTTAATGGTCTGTAACTGCTCTCTTGCCATAGCCAGGTTGTTGTTAATGGTCTCCACCGCTAGTATTTCAGGATTGCGAATAAACAGCAGTGTGATGATGAAGCTCAGAAGGAGAACACACACCAACAGACACACCACAGCCACTTTGTACCGTCTGCTACCTGCAGATGTTTAGAGACACAAATTATTGTAGATAAATTCATTCATTCATTCATTATCTCCCGCTTTATCCTCTATTAGGGTCGCGGTGGGGTTCCCCATGCCCATCCAGGGGAGAACGTCTCGGGCGCTGGGCAGATAGACCCAGGACAGGGCGCCAATCCATCGCTGGGCACACACTCACTCACTGATACACACTCTATATGGGGCAATTTAGAGAACTCAATTAACTTGATCCATGTTTTTGGACTGTGGGAGGAAACCGGAGAACCCGGAGGAAACCCACGCGGACACGGGGAGAACATGGAAACTCCACCCAGATGGGGATTCGAACCGGGAATCCCTAGCGCTGAGAGGCGAACGTGCTAACCACTAAGCCACCGTGCCGCCCTAAATTCAATTAAATGGTATTTAAACTTCACAAACAACATATTATGAGTGCAATTTTAAGCAATTAGTGGGAGAAACCCCTTAAGGTCGGTTTTTCATTGCATTTAATGCTTAACCAAACGTCTGGGGGCTGCAGACCAGCTTGGGGCCCTTGGCAATTGGTTGGTTTGCTTGCCCTGTCACATGCAACGGGCCTGGGTGGTGCTAATTTAACCCCAGGGGGGAAATTGCAGTTGTTAGAGTAACAGAGGTGTGATGTATATCCATCTATCCATTATCTTCCACTTTGTCCTCTATTAGGGTCGCGGGGGGGATTGCCATGTTCATTCAGGGGAGAACGTTTCGCGTGCTGGGCAGATACACCCAGGACAGGGAGGGCGGGGCAATCTATCACTGGGCACACACTCACTCACACAAACACACTCTATATGGGTCAATTTGGAGAATTCAATTGACCTTGATCCATGTTTTTGGACTGTGGGAGGAAACTGGAGAACCCGGAGGAAACCCACGAGGACACGGCGAGAACATGCAAACTCCACCCAGATTGGGATTCAAACCGGGAATCCCTAGTGCTGAGAGGAGAACTTGCTAAACCACTAAGCCACTGTGCTACCCCAATATATATATATATATATATATATATATATATATATATATATATATATATATATATATATACTGTAAAATACAAGGATAAAGGAAACGTGGCAGCAGTGACAAACATTGTTAACCGTATGACAGGATGTTTTCATTGTGCGTATTAAAACTATATATTATGTTATTCGCTATTGCACATAGAAAAGTGGTACATGTGAACTGAGGAGTTACAGAGTTTGGAATGACCTCCTGTGGCGTTCTATGGTGTTCCTATGTTGGCTCAGTGGGTGTCACAGCGGGTGTTACAGTGGGTGGTACAGTGTGTGGACCAGTGGGTGGGAGGCATTAATAAATCAAGTAATTTTAAGTAATTTCAAATGAGGCTATGGACAGTAATAGATGGAGTATGGGGGGTGAGGGAGGGGCGCGTCCTCCTCTCTAACACCGCCATCACCGGCCTTAAGGATCACTCCATATTCCATAAGGATCACTCCATATTCCCAGCTGTGTCCACAACTCTAAACACATCTTTTCCAAAAGTTCAATTTCAAGTAAATTATTATTATAATTTTTTTTTACAATCGTACATCCGTCACAAAGCAGCTTTACAGATTTATAAATTTTTAAACCCCCAAAGAGCAAGATGAAGAGACAGCGGCAAGACAAAACTCCCTGTCATGTTGATATTTTAAGGAAGAAACCTTGTGAGGACCGAGGATCTGTGGGGTGGGGGGGACTCATCCTCCTTGGGTGGGGTGGGGGGGTGCAGCATCAACAGTGTGGGACAGGCATGTACAGATTGTGTGGTGATCATGTGACCCGTATTTAACAACTGAAAAACTATAAAAGTCTTGCAGGACCGCCGGGCCAATAGAAATCCAGGTTCCAAACAGTTTAAATTCATTCATTCATTCATTATCTCCCGCTTTATCCTCTATTAGTGTCGCGGTGGGGTTCCCCATGCCCATCCAGGGGAGAACGTCTCGGGCGCTGGGCAGATAGACCCAGGACAGACACTCACACACTCAAACACACTCTATATGGGGCAATTTAGAGAACTCAATTAACTTGATCCATGTTTTTGGACTGTGGGAGGAAACCGGAGAACCCGGAGGAAACCCACGCGGACACGGGGAGAACATGGAAACTCCACCCAGATGGGGATTCGAACCGAGAATCCCTAGCGCTGAGAGGCGAACGTGCTAAACCACTAAGCCGCCGTGCCGCCCACAGTTTAAATTATATAATAATAATAATAATAATTATTATTATTATTATATATTTATTATTATATGATATAAAAACAGGAAAGCATTAAACTTTAAAAAAAATTTAAACTTGGAAGGCAGGTTGATCAGGTTTGATTTTATTTAACTACTGACTTGAGTTGTTCTCTCATCTGTAAGTCACTTTGGAATAAATTGTCTGGTAAATGTTAATGTAATGTAATACATGTAACTGTGTGTGTGTGTGTGTGTGTGTGTGTGTGTGTGTGTGTGGAGTACCTGAGTTCTCTGGTTTCTGGTTGTTGATGATGATCCTGTTGTTATCGTCGTTCATCTGGGACGTCATGTAAATATCATCGTAAATAACGCTCATCTTGATTCCTATATGAATAATTTTTTTATTAAACGTTCCTGTGACTTTAGGCTGCTATGCTGTAATTAATATATATAGACTGTAAAATACAAGGATAAAGGAAACGTGGCAGTGGTGACAGGATGTTTTCATTGCACGTATTAAAACTATATGTCAGGGTTGGGAGTGCTAGGCCCTGTTCTCTCAGTACGGTTTTGTCCGTTCGAGGTTGTCCCCGAGCTTGGGTCCTACCTAATCACATGACTACACTTAAAGAGCGTATGCTCCCTGAGTCAGCAGGCCAGCATTTACTCCTTCAAATGCTATGTTACGTTGGTTTGCGTATGCTATGTTCTGTTCGTTTTCCGATCGGTATTCCGATCGCGTTTCGGTTTTAGTTTTCTTTGTAGGGTTTATGGTTTGCTCCCGGCACGTTCCGCCATGCTTTCAGCGTCGTTCATGCTGATCGATGAATAAAGATCTCCTTGCCGCTCACCTGGCTCGCTTACTCGCACCTACGTAGCATCGCGCAGCGCCGTCGTTGGACGGACGGCGCTTGTTTGACAGAATGCTGGCCTCCCCAACACCTAGCGAAGTCCAGGAGTTCCCGTCCGGGTAAGCGCTGCATTTTCTTAGTTTATTCCCCGCTGCCGTGTATCCCGTTTTCGGTCTGGAGCAGTCGGGTCTTATAGCCGCCGTTAGCCACATCTCCGGCTGCAGCATTCGCTGCGTTACCTCGGTGCTAGCCCCGCCATTAGCCGCTTCTCTGGCTGCAGCATAAGCTGCATTAGCTCGGCGTTAGCTCCGCCAGTAGCCGCTTCTCCGGCTGCAGCATTAGCTACGTTAGCTCGGCGCTAGCCCCGCCAGTAGCGGTTTTCTCTGGCTGCAGCATCAGCTGCATTAGCTTGGCGTTAGCCCCGCCATTAGCCTTTTCTCCAGCTGCAGCCGTGGCTGCATTAGCTTGGCGCTAGCCTCGCCGTCATGTTTAGTTTCCTCCCTCCTCGTTGATATACATGATGAGGGTTATCGACCGCGTTCCGGAGTATGGGGAGATCGTGCTCCCTCTCTCAGTTCCGTGTAAGCTCCCAGCACCTTGCGACGGTATGGCTTTGAAGCCACTTCCGTACATCATCGGTAGTCGCAAGGTGAGTCGATCAGTGACCAATCGGGAGCTATCGGACAGGGAGAGGGTGCAGTTCTACCTCTCCAGACTTCTGGGACCCGCGCGGAAGTGGGCAGAGGGCTTAGTGGCCACCGAGGATGTCTGCCTCTCCTCTGCCAGTCGGTTCGAGGCAGCCTTCCTAGGAAGGTTCGCCCCCGGGTTCAGATGCCTGCGCCGTCAGCGAGCACCTGGGCGCTGTCAAGTGAGCCGCTGCGAGTCATCAGTGAGCCACTCCGCTTTTTCTGCCACTCTGCGTCGATATCAGTGCGCTTAGCGCTGGCAGCATGCCGCCGCACGGCGTCTGCGAGCCGCCGCACGCCGTCTGCCATCCGCCGCACTCCGTGAGCAATCCGTCTCGCAGCCTCCGGACCAGTGATCCGCCCTGCGAGCTGCTCCGCGCTGTCAGCAAGCCGCTGCGAGCCGTCAGACCATTTATCACCCAGTCTGGACCGTAGTTTGCCCGCGCTGGAATGTTTGCCCCTCGTTCGGGACTATCCACTTCCCGATCTGGACAGTTTGCCCTCTGCTCAAGACAGTCTTCCTTCCACTCTGGACAATGTGCCCTCCGCTCAGGACTAGTTGCCTGCCGTGCAGGAGACGCCAGACTCTATTCCGGACACCCTGCATAAGGACAGGGACTGTGCTACTCTCGCGTCCACCCGGGTCACCTCTGCGGTTGCATCTTCCTTGGTTGCCCCTGTGGTCTTTCCGGCGTCTAAGCCCACAGGTATCGCCCCGAAAGGGCCACGTCACGCCCGCGCTCTCAAAGGGTCACGTTGCCTCTTCATCCTTAAGGGGTCACGTCGCCCCCGCGCTATCAAGGGACCAAGTCGCCCCCGCGCTCTCAAAGGGTCACGTCGCCTCTGCACCCTTAATAGGCCAGGTCGCTTCAGCGCTATCAAGGGGTAAAGTCGCCCCCGCGCTCTCAAAGGGTCATGTCACCTCCGCGCTATTAATAGGCCAGTTCGCCTTAGTGCCCCCAAGAGGCGTTGCCGCCCTCGTGCCCTCAAGAGGCTGCATCACCTCCACATGTTAAAAAAGCCTAGTCGCTTTAGCACCCTCAGATGGCCACGCCGCGTTTGTGCCCTCAAAGAGGTCTCGCCGCCTTCGCGCCCTCTACAGGCCTCATCGCAGTTGCTTCCTCATAGGGTCCCGGGCCCCCTTTTTTTTTTTCTTTTTTCCCCCGAGTGGCCATACCCCCCCCCCCCCCGGTTGTTTTGGGGGGAGCGATATGTCAGGGTTGGGAGTGCTAGGCCACTCCCCCCTGTTCTCTCAGTACGGTTTTGTCCGTTCGGGGTTCCCATAGGTAGGGCTCATCCCCAAGGCTTGGGATTGGGTCCTACCTAATCACATGTGGCCTGCTGACTACAATTAAAAAGAGTGCATGCTCCCTGATTCAAGAAATTCATGAAAATTTATTATCATTAATATCACATTGTTACATGAGATAGTAACGAAATTACGGGTCACAGACCCCGATTACCCTGTTATTTAAATTTAATGCTGAGTCAGCAGGCCAGCATTTACTCCGTCAAATGCTATGTTACGTTGGTTTGCGTATGCTATGTTCTTTTCGTTTTGGTATTCCGATCGCGTTTCGGTTCACGTTCCGCCGTGCTTTCAGCGTCGTTCACGCTGATCGGTGAATAAAGATCTCCTTGCTGCCCTGACTTGCTTACTCGCACCTACGTAGCATCGCGCAGCGCTGTCGTTGGACGGACGGCGCTTGTTTGACACTATATATTATGTTATTCGCTATTTCACATAGAAAAGTCATACACGTGAACTGAGGAGTTACAGAGTTTGGAATGACCTCCTGTGGCGCTCTGTGGTGTTCTTATGTTGGTACAGTGGGTGGACCAGTGGGTGGTCCAGTGGATGTTACAGTGGGTGGTCAAGTGGGTGTTACGGTGTGTGGCCCAGTGTGTGGAGCAGTGGGTGGTCCAGTGGGTGGTCCAGTGGGTGGAAGGCATTAATAAATCAAGTAATTTTAAGTAATTTATTTTTAGAGTGTTTTTTACAATTGTACATCGTCACAAAGCAGCTTTACAGCGTTTTAAACCGTTAAACCCCCAAAGAGCAAGAAGATCTGAGGGGGCAAGATGATGGATGGTCTTGAATGTATAGATAATGGTTTTGAAATCGATTCTAAATATGACAGAAAGCCAGTGGAGTTGTTGAAGGACAGGTGTGATACGATGGGATGGAGCTTTGGAAATAGTACAAGAAGCATCAACAGTGTAGGACAGCCATGTACAGATTGTGTGGAGATCATGTGACCTGGATTTAACAATTAAAACTATATTAGTTCACTGAGGGCGATCTGCAGGACCGCTGGTCCAATAAATATCCAGGTTCCAAATAGTTAAAATTATATAATAATAATAATAATAATAATAATAATAATAATAATAATAATAATAATAATAATTATTATTATTATATATTTATATATTTATATAAAAAAACAGGAAAGCATTAAACTTAAAAAAAAATTTGGAAGGCAGATAATGATCAGGTTTGATTTTATTTAACTACTGACTTGAGGTGTTCTCTCATTTGTAAGTCACTTTGGAATAAATCATCTGGTAAATGTTAATGTAATGTAGTACATGTAAGTGTGTGTGTGTGTGTGTGTGTGTGTGTAGTACCTGACTTCTCTGGTTTCTGGTTGTTGATGATGATTTTGTTATCGTCGTTCGTCTGGGACGGCATGTAAATATCATCGTAAATAACGCTCATCTTGATTCCTGTATTAATTTTTTTTTTTCATGAAATGTTCCTGTGACTTTAGGCTGCTATGCTGTAATTAACCTCTATCTCTGTAACGCACTGCTACACAGAGTTTAACACAGAGTTTAACCTTCTCTCTCTCTCTCTCTCTCTGTGACACTGAGCAGCCGTGAGCGAGTCTACAGGTATTAAGCAAATCAGTTTTGGGTTTTTTTTGTTTTTGTTGATGTTCCTGTGCTGCGGCAGAGCTGGTTCCTCATACTGTATATGAGTTCAGATAATAATCTCGTTGTGGTTTTGGTGCTGGATGTGTGAGCTGTTGTTTGTAGAAATTCCCCTTCCAACCATCCATTATCTTCCGCTTTATCCTGTACTAGGGTCATGGGGGAGGAGGTGGGGGGGGGTTCACCATGCCCATCCAGGGGAGAAAGTTTCAGGCGCTGGGCGGTTACACCCAGGACAGGGGGACAATCTATCGCTGAACACACACTCACTCACACAGACTATATGGGGCAATTTGGAGAATTAAATTGACCTTGATCCATGTTTATGGACTATGGGATATAATATGTTTATGGGAGGAAACCGGAGAACCCGGAGGAAACCCACGCGGACACGGGGAGAACAAGGAAACTTCACCCAGATTGGGATTCGAACCGGGAATCGGGTACTGGGTATCTTCTGCTTTATCCTCTACTAGGGATGCGGGGCGGGGAGTTCCTCCTCATGCCCATCCAGGGGAGAACGTATTATATATATATATATATATATATATATATATATATATATATATATATATATATATATATATATATATATATATATATATATATATATAATGGATATATATATATATATCCATAAGAGCTGCTAGCTTATTTTGCATCCTCTTGTCTCCCATCACCTTCACCATGTCTAAGGGTCCCCCCCCACCCCCAGGACAGAGCTGGACTTCCTAACCCTTTAACGTCCTGCTCAACCGTTTGGTAGAGCACACTTTCAGTCACTATATCTTATTGAAAACGTTGTTAAACTTAATTCAACCTGATTGTGCCGTATCTACCATTCGGTATAGACATGTTATGCAAGAAAAATTCACTAGGGGTCACTTTGTCTTTTAGTAATATGACGTTTAAGTTCACCTCCATAGACGAAGTCGGCAACCAGCAAAACAACCCACACATTCGGACGTATTTTGACCGAATCTTCAAAGATAAGCATATTTTCTTTGCATAGTGTAGTTTGAGAGGCATTAATTATCAGTATTATGTAACTTTTTACAATAAAATATATTTTATAAGGGTCAAATAATTTTTTAAAAACCATCTCAACCAAACGGTTGAGATGGCCGTTTATGGTAAAAGTAGATACAGTATGCTTATCTATAGTAATTAGAACCAACTTTTTGGTTTGAATTAAAAATCTCTGATCATTCATATCTTGTTTTTGTAACACATTTATTGTTATTACATGCAATATATTTAAATCTATTTATTTCACAAATTTTGACATATACAATGAAAGTGGTTCATTTTCCAACACATTCTATGCAATTTTTTCCCTTATTTATTATCCCTTATTTTATTATTATTATTAATTTTAAATTATTTATTTAATTTTTTTGCAAATAATAGATGGACAGAAAAATATTTAAAGGTCCAAGACCACATTCTGTCTGATGTTGAGTCTGATGTTTATCTGAGTGATGACAATTATAAAATAGAGGATCTAGATTATCTAGATCATCTATGTTTAGCCTATCCAAACAGTAGATTCTGGAGAAACATCTTTTGAGTCAATCGATGATGAGGACATAGTCTCAACAAGTTTATCTTCTAAACCGCCACCCCGTAAGAAAAAGATGAAAGAAGAAAAACTCCCTGAAAACCATTTCCCTAGAGGAGCCAGAGGACACAAGTAACCCTACTTCACCCATAGACCTAAACAAAGGCAGGGAGGAAATCTAGAAACATGAAGACATTGGGACATTCCAGGTTCCTGATTCAAGATTTGAGCCCCCTGATGCTGTGAAGACAACATTCCAGTACTTCAAAACACTCTTCACTGACAATATGATTGAACATATTGCGCAACAGAGCAATCTGTATTCTGCTCAAGAGTTAAGGGAACCAATCAAAACTAGTCCACAAGAGATTGAAGAGCAATTGGCAAAGATAATACAATGTCTTAATGCAAACCAACAATGCTTCATAGCATACCACAAGAAATAAACTGGGTCCAACGCTGAAAAACCATTAGTGCTGTTGTACATCACACAAGAGTATTTCAAAAAAGGCACAAAAGTTAACAAAGTTAGCATGTTATTGCACTTTATTATTGCTTTTTATTGTTGTTGTTACTATTTGTTAATGTTTTTTTATTATTATTGTTAAAATTTTCTGATTTTGGGGTGACACAGTGGCTTAGTGGTTTAGCATGTTCTCCTTTTAGCGCTAGGGATTCCTGGTTCAAATCCCCATCTGGGTGGAGTTTCCATGTTGTCCCTGTGTCCACGTGGGTTTCTTCCAGGTTCTGCAGTTTCCTCCCAGAGTCCAAAAACATGGATCAAGGTCAATTGAATTCTCCAAATTGCCCCATATAGAGTGTGTATGTGTGTATGTCTGTGTGAGTGAGTGTGTGCCCAGTGATAGATTGCCCCCCTGCCCTGGGTCTATCTATCTATCTATCTAATTTTTCCTTTGCTTTTTTCTTGGTGAGGACATTAAAGGGCTAATGAGTTTGTCCGGTCTGTTCCTGTTTGCCTTCGTGATGCTGCTGTCCCAGCACACCACTCCATAAAATATGAAAAAAAGTCCTAAGAAGTGGCCCCCGCACCCCAAACGACCTCAATCACCACCATCAGCTCAAAGCTTAAAGTGAAGTCAAGTTTTTATTTTCTTTATTTAATTTATTTATTTTAAGTGACTCAGTGTTTAAATCTTAATTTAGTTCAAATTTTCATGAGAGCCCGAAGAACGTACACATGGACTCCACAGCGACCTCATAATACAAAGTCATGACCTACATTTACATTACATTTAGTCATTTAGCAGACGCTTTTATCCAAAGCGACTTACAAATGAGAACACCACAAGTCAGAAGCCATGGAGAAAACCAACTATACTGCAAGTTCATCAAACCTGATTGTTATTCGAAGCTGCGCCCCCCCCCCCCTTTTTTTTTTATTTTTATTATTATTTTTTTTTTATAACAGGTATTTGTTAAATAGATGCGTCTTAAGTAGTTTCTTAAAACTGTTTAGAGATTCTGCCTTACGGACAGAGTTGGGAAGATCGTTCCACCATTTTGCAGTGGTGAACGCCACAGAATGAGAATTAGCTCCTCGGTGAGGTGGAATCGCCAGGCGACAGTCCTCACTGGAGCGAAATGAACGAGTCGGAGTGTATTTTGAAAAGATAGAGTGAAGGTAAGAGGGGGAAGATCCAGAAATGGTTCTGTATGCCAGAGTCAGCGACTTCTACTGAATGCGAGCAGCTACAGGAAGCCAATGGAGGGAAGTGAGTAATGGAGTGACATGAGTTCGCTTGGGCTGGTTAAACACGAGTCGGGCTGCAGAGTTTTGAATTAGTTGAAGAGGTCTGATGGTGGAAGTTGGGATACCGGCAAGAAGTGCATTACAATAATCAAGCCGGGATAAGACTAGGGCTTGAACAAGCAGTTGGGTAGCATGTTCAGTCAGAAAGGGTCTGATCTTCCTTATGTTATAAAGAAGGAATCTACAAGAACGGGCGGTTTTAATCACATGATCAGAGAGTTTAAGGTGGGAGTCTATTGTGAACCCAAGGTTCCGGACCGAATCAGTTGGGGAGATTGTGGAGCCATCAATTTGGAAGGTCAGGTTGTGATGGATTGAGAGTTTAGCAGGGATAATGAGAAGCTCAGTTTAATTTGAGATGACGGGCCTTCATCCAGACAGATATGTCGGAGAGGCATGCAGATACCCGATTTGAGATGGTGGTGTCATCAGGGGCAAAAGACAGATGAACTTGAGTGTCATCAGCATAGCAGTGGTAAGAGAAACCATGCGCCTGGATGACTGTGCTCAGTGATGTCATGTAAAGAGAGAAGAGGAGAGGACCAAGTACAGAGCCCTGAGGCACACCAGTGCGTACTTGGTGAGAGTTAGAGATCTCCCCATTCCATGACACTTTGAAGGTCCTTCCTGTGAGATAGGATCGGAACCATTCAAGTGTCGTATCAGAAAAGCCTAATTCAGCTAGAGTGGACAGTAGAATCTGATGATTTACTGAATCAAAAGCTGCAGAAAGGTCTAACAAAATGAGGACCGAGGATTGAGATTTGGCTTTGGCAGATTTAAGTGAGTCAATCACAGAGAGTAATGCTGTCTCCGTGGAGTGACCACATCTAAAACCGGATTGATTGGGATCAAGGAGATTATTCTGATTAAGAAATTTGGAGACCTGTGTGGATACCACCCGTTCAAGTGTTTTAGACAGGAAAGGTAAAAGAGAAACAGGTCTGTAGCTCTCGACCAAATTTGGGTTGAGCATAGGTTTTTTGAGTAGGGGTTTGACTATGGCTTGTTTAAAACAATTTGGAAAAGTCCCTGACGTGAGAGAGGAGTTAATGATGTGTGTGAGAGCTGGTGTGATGGAGGAGGCAATGGATTGAAGAAGGTGGGATGGGATGGAATCAAGGGGGCAAGTAGTTGGGTTACTGGCAAGAAGAATTTTGGAGATGTCAGATTCTGTGACAGGGGAGAAGGAGGAGAGGGTTGGATGGCTGGATGTGTGAGATGTAGTGCTGTGGAAATGGTGAGTATGAAAGAGTTTGCTGATGCCCTCAATTTTTTCTGTGAAAAAAGTTGCAAAGACATCAGCTGACAGAGAAGTGTTGGGAGGGGGAGAGGGAGGAGTTAGTAGGGAGTTGAAAGTACTAAATAAGGTGCGGGCATCTGAGATGCATGTTACCTTGGACTGGAAGAACAAGGATTTCGCAGCAGTTACATCCTTGGAGAAAGTGGCAAGTGAAGACTGGTAAGTTTCTAAGTCTGAAGACAGACCAGACTTGCGCCACTTTCTTTCGGCAGAACGAAGCGAAGTACGTTGCTTCCGAAGCGTCTCCGTAAGCCAGGGACTGGATGGAGAACTATGTGTTTTCCTGGTGGATTTTGGACAGACCTGATCAAGACATGAAGCCAAGGTGGAGCAAAATGTGCTTGATGCAGTGTTGGTGTCAAGGGTTAAGAAGTTACTGATGCTAGGAAGGGTATCTGTAACCAAGTCGGCAAAGAGTGTGTTAGAGAGGGCACTAAGATTGTGACGTACCTGAGATGTTTTACTGATGATCACGGGAGAAGGTGGAAGAGAGACAGAAAACTGTATGAAGAAGTGGTCTGATTCATGAAGTGGAGTGATGTGTATGTCAGAAGAGAGACATGAGCGTGTCATGATGAGGTCGAGCTGGTTGCCAGCCCGGTGGGTAGCTGAGGTGCGGAGTAGATGGAGGTCCAGGCTGGAGATGAGATCGAGGAACTCAGCGGCGTACGGTCGGTCTAAGTGAATGTTGAAATCGCCGAGGACAACAAGAGGACAACCATCATCTGGGAGAGATGATAATAGCATATCGAATTCCTCGACAAAGTTATCTAGCAAGAAGTGCATTACAATAATCAAATGACTAAATGTAGTTGACCTGGGGGACGATAGATGACAAGAAAATGACATTTAACCGGTTCAGTGATTGTCAGTGCATGGAATTCGAATGAGACAGTGTTTGATAAAAGTGTAAGAGGAGAGAATTTCCATTTGTGGGTAATAAGCAAACCTGTGCCACCTCCTCTTTTGCCAATACGAGGAGAGTGAGAGAAGTGGAAATTAGTTGAAAGGGCAGCTGGTGTCGCGGAATTCTCTGGGCGAATCCACGTCTCAGTGAGGGCTAAAACCTGAAGACCAGCATGAGCTGCAAAAGCAGGAATGAAATCAGATTTCTTGGTGGCTGACTGACAATTCCATAGTCCTGCAGAGAATGTGAAGGGCTCGCTTGTATTCACCTGCCGCAGAGTTCGCAGGTGTGCAAGAGTGCGCCTTCTCCTCTGAGGAAAGGAGCGTCTGTGAGAGGAGGAAATGACAGGGATGAACTGAAAACACATGCTGATGAGAAAGGTGTGAATGGAAAAGAAAATGAATTGATATGAATAGATATGATTGAAATGAGTTGCCTTGTCGTTGTCCTTGCTCGGTGGACTCGCGCAGGTAGACTCGCAGGTCTCTACACGAATAGGTCTTAACACGAGGGGCGGAACACGAGGGGCTGTCGCTTCCGCTGTCGCGTCAGCGTAACCACGCTCATTACCTCATTACTGTGAGCTGATTGGTCGAACACACCACGCTCCCTTCGATATCAGGAAAAATGAACCTGATTATAATTCCACTTTGAACTAATTAATATAAAGGTTTATTAATTAACATCACTCGCATGTTTTACACAAACTCCACGTCAAAAGCTGAAGCAGGGGAACACATCTGAACCTGTAGCAATCTGATGAGTCTGGAATAAATGATGCAGAAATAAATGAAGGCGTGCAAAACTGTGCCGCTGGATGGTTTTCAAAAGCTGTTTGTTTTGAGCAGCTCCACTTCCTTCTTATTTAAATAGATATAATCACAAATAATTTACATGAAAGCGCCAGTCGAGGCTTCGGCGTGGATGGGGAAAGAGCTCCAGGACGAAATTTAGAACCAGATTCTGAAGGAGCGATTGTCCAGGGTTTACCAGTGTGGGGTTGGGGGGTTAGTGGGGGGGGGGGGCAGTGCCTCATGTTTGAAGTTCAAGTTAAGTTCAAGTAATTTATTTATGTCGCGCTTTTTACAACAGCACATTGTCACAAAGCAGCTTTACAGAATGAAAAGCCTTTAAACCCCCAAAGAGCGAGCCGAAGCGACAGTGGCAAGAAAAACTCCGTTATGTTGTTATTTAAGGAAGAAACCTTGGGAGGACTAAGACTAAGTGGGGGACTCATCCTCCTTGAATGGCGTTTGCCCAATGTTAATGTGTTTTGAGACATGTGGGCCATGTTCATTGTAGTTAATGAGGGATACCTTTTGGCACAGGTGTTAATTAGATTTTTGGCAATCACTCTCTCGATATCTGATTTTCATTATTCCATCGTTTTTGTCCGGCTTTCTTCTCCCGCGATTTTCAAACAAAGCTATTGACAAGGATTTTGCGGCACACATATGGCCCATCAGTGAGAACATAACGGTACACGGCTGAGGAATCAGAATCGGAATCACTTTATTAATCCCGCTCATGCTCAGATGCTCCATTGTTCACATCGGTATCAGTGTGATATACAATACATTTATTTAAAATCCTAAAATACAGATTCATATAAACAGCGATCAGCAGATTCCCGAGCAGCACTGAACTGGAATCCTGTTACTCAGCGATCAGAGTTTTCTTTAAAAAAAAACTGCCTAGATGACGTCGCGAGAGATTATTAACGATTTTGTTGCAAATAAACACATTTATACTAAACCTTGTAAATGAATAATTGATTAATAGTAAAGCAATAATTTTTGTATTTAATTGTTGTAGATAAATCATTGCATGTCGCCTTCTCGTGATTTTATTGACAGTAACGCACAACCTTGAGTGCCGTATTGATTCATGATGATGTGGTCATTTGTGGATGGCGTGAGGTTCGGATTGGCAGTTTGCCCACCAATGGGGGTGTGCATTTGAGGGAGGGGATATAAGCGGGGGCTCGCGGTTTGCATTCGGTTTTGAATGTAAACAATTTCTAATTTATCTGTAAAAAACCTGTTGAAATGTGAAAATGGATTCCTGACTCCATCTGGCATCTCTCTGTCTGAAGGTTGTTTTCATGTTCTCGTGTGACTCAGACTCAACATTTGGTTTAATGTAAATGAATTGTAATTAAATTTATTTAAAGAAAAGGGAAGTTCGCCTCTCAGCACTAAGGATTCCCGGTTCGAATCCCCATCTGGGTGGTTTCCATGTTCTCCCCGTGTCCGCGTGGGTTTCCTCCGGGTTCTCCGGTTTCCTCCCACAGTCCAAAAACATGGATCAAGTCAATTGAGTTCTCCAAATTGCCCCATATAGAGTGTGTATGTGTGAGTGAGTGTGTGCATAGCGATAGATTGCCCCCCTGTCCTGGGTGTATCTGCTCAGCGCCCAAAACGTTCTCCCCTAGATGAGCATGGGGAACCCGCTCGCGACCCTAATATAGGATAAAGCGGAAGATAATGAATGAATGAAAAGTGTGTGGCTGTCAAGAACAAATATCTGAACAAAACTATCGAGCCTCATAATTTTGCATAATTTATTCCTGAAACATTGAATTTGTACAGAAATGATCTTCCTATTGGTCCGTTGTTCACTCTGCTTTGTTGTTGCCAGCGGCGGCGATCAGGCCTAGGGTTAGGGTTAAGGGGGGACAGACACACTCTATATGGGGCAATTTGGTGAACTCAATTGACCTTGATCCATGTTTTTGGACTGTGGGAAGAACCGGAGAACCCGGAGGAAACCCACGCGGACACGGGGAGAACATGCAAACTCTACATACTATACTGTACTGTTTTATTTGTTTTGTAAAAGCGCTATATAAATAAAATTATTATTATTATTATTATTATTATTATTATTATTATTATTATTATTAACTCCCCGTGTCGTTCCTTATTAATTCTTCCCCGTTCTTTCACCATAAACATCATCACTTGAACCGGATCCTTTGAACTTGTTCTGATCCTTAGATGTCACACCGTTGTTCCAGTCTAGCGTTTAGTTTATAAACCCGTCATTGTGCAGCAAGTGGCCCGGATAAAAATAAAGGATGTGGGCCACGCCCATGCCCATGTATGTACGACCACTTGACTCTGATATACTCTCAGTCTCAACACAGATGTGGAATAAATGCTTCAATAATAAAAATAAAATGCATAAATACAGAGAAACAGTTGTTACAGTTCTGATTTGTATGATTGAAGTCTCACATCTCACAGGTTCCAACCACGGGGAACTCACATGGGTAATCAGCCCAGGTGGAAATGGTGGATTTCGCCAAACGAAAGTTTGTGATGCCACAGTCCTCATTGTTTTCATAATCATTGGGTTCTCCTTCCCACCAGAACCTGAGAACATATTAAAGCAGAAGGTTCCAATGGCATTACACACAGGTACTGTATGTTTACATCAGTAAAATCCATCAAACTATTAAAAATGCTTAAGTTATGTTGACTCAATTTACAAAGTACGGTTATAGAATAAAGACTATAGTGTTAATACTGGATGTTTCCAAAAAAAAATAAATAAATATATATATATATATATATATATATATATATATATATATATATATATATATATATATAGGCACGGTGGCTAAGTGATTTAGCATGTTCTCTCAGCGCTAGGGATTCCCGGTTTGAATCCCAATCTGGGTGGAGTTTCCATGTTCTCTCCGTGTCTGTGAGGGATTCCTCCCGGTTCTCCGGTTTCCTACCACAGTCCAAAACCATGGATCAAGTCAATTGAATTCTCCAAATTGCCCCATATAGAGTGTGTCTTTGTGAGTGTGTGCCCAGCGATGGATTGGTGCCCTGTCCTGTGTGTATCTGCTCAGCGCCCGAGACGTTCTCCTCTGGATGGGCATGGGGAACCACCCTGCGACCCTAATAGAGGATAAAGCGGAAGATGATGGATGGATATATATATAAAGCAAAATTTTTCCACCACTTCATCTAGTCTTTTAAAGTGAAAGCTGATCGCTGAGTAACAGGGTTCTGGTTTCTATAACAATCGTACTTCAGAACTTATGGTTCTGAACTTTATTACATTTAGAAGAAAGGGCAATTGAAAAAAAAATAGTTTTTGTAGTTGGAGGTAATTCTTCTGTCATAATAACATCAGTCCACGATGCATTTTATTTAATGTGTTGAGGTAAAAAAAATAAATAAATAAACCATTAAAACAACGCTCCCTGTGACTGGGGTATTGAGGCACAGTGGTTAGGGCATTGGGTTTTCAATCTAAACGCTGTGGGTTCGAATCCCAGGTCCACTGAAGTTACCAGTGTGGGTCCTGGAGCAAGGCCCTTAACCCAGAGGGCGCTGTGATTAACCCTGTGCTCACCTTGTAAGTCACTTTGGATTAAAGCGTCTGCTAAATGACCAAATGGGTATTAACGGAACCGTCCTACCCCCGCTCCGGTCACACAGAAATAAGTCGTGATTGCGAGAAAACGTTAAAAAGTTATCTTGAACAAAAATTAATTACTGTCCATTAGGGGTGTCTTCAACTAAGGATTTTCATAGTCGATTCGTCAGATTTTCCCTATAGTCGACTGATAGTCGAATCAGTTAAAATTTCACCACAAGATGGCGCTATAAGCGTGGTTTTTAAAAAAGATTTTTTATAGCCATAGCCATCATGGAAAAATACACCGGTAGATGCTAACGGCCCTGTAGCGTGTTCAGCTCTGCTCATTTGGAATGTGCAACTAACTGCAGGGGGAGCTTTATTAATGTGTAGCCTATTGTTAAAGCGCACACATCATTTAAAAAAAATATTAACAGAAATTAGGATGATTTTATTTGACAAAAGGCTATATATATAACGAAAACAAAGACATTTCATGTAAAAACTAATGCTTAGCAGCAGCCATGGGCACCCCATGTGGTCAAAATGGTACATTCGATTATGAGGTTCATAGTCGACTACGGTTCTCCGAATCGAATCGTCGAATCAGCGAATATTGCAGCTCGCCCCTACTGTCCACTCTGTTCTTCCGTGTGGATCTCAGTCAGCGAGATAATTAGAAATAATACTGAAATCTCACGTTTATTTTATTTGATTTTTTTCGTAAACTAGTGAATGTAATGTCCCTGGCATTCTGCTGGTTACTTACGGGGTGTTTAGTGCGGAACCATCTATCCAGTTCCAGCTTCCCTCCTTATTTCTGTCGCTCAGACCAATCCAGGCTTCTTTAGATCTGAAATGTTGATCGATGAACTCCTGAAAACATCATGGACATTAAACCCAATATCCTTCATATTCTATTATTTATATATTTTATATATCATCTGTATAAGAGCTGGGGTGGCACGGCGGCTTAGTGGTTGTCATGTTCTCCTCTCAGCGCTGCGGATTCCCAGTTCGAATCCCAATCTGGGTGGAGTTTGCATGTCCTCCCCGTGTCCGCGTAGGTTTCCTCCAGGTTCCCCGGTTTCCTCTCACAGTCCAAAAACATGGATCAAGATCAATTGAATTCTCCAAATTGCCCCATATAGTGTGTGTGTGTGTGTGTGTGTGTGTGTGTGTGTGTGTGTGTGTGTGAGTGAGTGAGTGTTCACCCCCCGCGACCCTAGTAGAGGATAAAGCGGAATATAATGGATGGATGGTAAGATCTGGACTTTATAATTGGTGGACTAATTGATATCACTGTTAAAAGCTTTTTATAGACTGTTAAAATTGAGTTCTTGCAATTATCTTTTCTAATAGCTCGTTACTCCAAAGGGCTTATGGTTCTTACAAATACAGTTAGGCTACAAACCCACTCTGACTCTGACCATCATTTATTATATACTGTACTGTGATGCTGAATCGCTTTACGTGACTGTTCCTCTCACCGCCACTAGAGGGCTCTGACTCACCTGTTCCTCTCTGCTGTTGATAATCACCAGATCAGCTTTGTTCTCTTTGCAGGTCTTTCTGCTTTCTCTCCAGATTTTCTTTTCATCAGTGATCCAGTAAAAATTATTATTAAAATACTTTAATCCTGATTTCAGATTACCTTCACGAGGAAAAGGAAAATCATTATGTCTCTGTAGGATGTAAATTCACATTTAGTCGTTTAGCAGATGTTTTTTATGGTTTCTCCTGCTGTTGCCATGTTGATGACGCTCAGCTTCGTTTGTCCGTTGTACCTGACGACGCCACCATCTCAAATCAGATATCCAACGCCTCACCGACAGATCTGATTGGATGATTCCATCATTTCAAACAAAATTTAGCTTAATCAGATCTTCTCATAATTCCAGATGAACCCTCAATCCATCATGACCTGACCTTCAGAACCGACGGTTCCACCATCTCTCCACCCGACTTGCTCCGTAACCATGATTACATCATGGATTCCCATCTTAAACTCGCTGATTATGTCAATAAAATGGTTCTTCTCTGTAGAACATCAGGAAGATCAGAGTGTTCTTGACTGAACTTGCTCCTCAGCTGTCAGTCCAAGCCCTCAGCCTATCCCAGCTCCATTACTGTAATACATTGCTTGCTGGTCTCCCAGCTCGCACCATCAGACCTCTACAACTGATTCAGAACTCTGCAGGCCGACTCGTGTTCAATGTGACTCCATCTCTCATCTCTGATTGGCTTCCTGTAGCTGCTGCATTCAGTAAAATACACTAACTCTGATCTACAGGACGATCTCTGGATCTGACCCCTCTGACCCCTCTGACCTTCACTCTAGATTTTAAAACACACTCCAAATCGTTCACTATGTTCTAGTGATGAATGTCTCCTGGTGGTTCCACCTCACCACCACTCTGTATGGTTCTCCACTGATCAATGGTGGAACCATCTTCCCAACTCTGTATGTAAGGCGCTGAGTCACTGAACATCTTTAAGAAACATATATATATTTTCATTCATTCATTCATTATCTTCTGCTTTATCCTATATTAGGGTCGCGGGGGGCCTCCCCATCCAGGGGAGACCGCCTCGGGCGCTGGGCAGATAGACCCAGGACAGGGCGCCAATCTATCGCTGGGCACACACTCACTCACACACACATACTCACTCTACATGGGGCAATTTGGAGAACGCAATTGACTTGATCCATGTTTTTGGACTGTGGGAGGAAACCGGAGAACCCGGAGGAAACCCATGCGGACACGGGGAGAACATGGAAACTCCACCCAGATGGGGATTCGACCCGGGAATCCCTAGTGCTGAGAGGCGAACGTGCTAACCACTAAGCCACCGTGCCGCCGGTTCCACCATTGGTGCATGCTGGGAGACCGGCACGCAGTGCATAACAGTAATGGAGCCAGGATAGGCTCAGGGCTTGAACTAACAGCTGAGGAGCATGTTCAGTCAAGAACACTCTGATCCTCCTGATGTTCTACAGAAAGAACCATTTTAGTCACATGATCAGAGAGTTTAAGATGGGAGTCCATGATGTAACCATGGTTACGGAACGAGTCAGGTGGAGAGATGGCGGAGCCGTCGGTTCTGAAGGTCAGGTCATGATGGAATGAGGGTTCAGCTGGAATTATGAGAAGATCAGTTTTTACTAAATTTAATTTGAAATGACGGGATCATCCAATCAGATCTGCTGGTGAGACGATGGATATCTGATTCGAGATGGTGGCGTCGTCGGGAAGCTGAGAGTCATCAGCATAGCACAGAGGACTTTAAATGTTTGTACATTAAACACAGAATAATCATTAAACTAACTAATATATATTTCACATTTCGAGTCTACTGAGACTCGACTGAATGTTGGGGATTCAAACCCCAAGTTCATGAAACATTGTCAGTGGGGGCGCTGAAGCCCACTGAAAATCCCTAAACCTGTACCGCTTCAGCATTGAACTATCAATCTGAGGATTAGGGGTTCAAACCCAGAGTCCACCAAAAGTCGCCCATGTGGGCCATTGATCAGGGCTCTATGTCAGCAGGAGTATTTGTTTATTTAGGTTATTTGTCACTTCTGATAAAGTATTGGCATGACTTTTATACGTGGGACATTATTTTGGACAAAACTATCATTTATATTGGCATCTCATTATTTTTAGACAGATGTTACTCACCTAGTTTAGAAATCAAGCTCTGCAACTTATCTGTCTTCATCTGGTCGTCGTATCTGGCCTGTAACTCATTAACTTTAGTAGTCAGATCGTTGTATCTGGTCTGTAATTGGTTCTTTTCTGTGGTCAGATCATTGTATCTGGTCTGTAATTGGTTCTTTTCTATAGTCAGATAATGGTATCTGGTCCGTAATTGGTTCTTTTCTATAGTCAGATCGTTGTATCTGGTCTGTAATTGGTTGTTGTCAGTAGTCAGATCATTGTGGCTGGTCTGTAATTGGTTCTTTTCTATAGTCAGATCGTTGTATCTGGTCTGTAATTGGTTGTTGTCAGTGGTCAGATCATTGTAGCTGGTCTGTAATTGGTTCTTTTCTATAGTCAGATCATTGTATCTGGTCTGTAATTGGTTGTTGTCAGTAGTCAGATCATTGTAGCTGGTCTGTAATTGGTTCTTTTCTATAGTCAGATCGTTGCATCTGGTCTGTAATTGGTTGTTGTCAGTAGTCAGATCATTGTAGCTGGTCTGTAATTGGTTCTTTTCTATAGTCAGATCATTGTATCTGGTCTGTAATTGGTTGTTTTCAGTGGTTAGATCGTTGTATCTGGTCTGTAATTGGTTCTTTTCTGTGGTCAGATCATTGTATCTGGTCTGTAATTGGTTCTTTTCTATAGTCAGATCGTTGTATCTGGTCTGTAATTGGTTCTTTTCTATAGTCAGATCGTTGTATCTGGTGTGTAATTGGTTGTTGTCAGTAGTCAGATCATTGTAGCTGGTCTGTAATTGGTTCTTTAATATAGTCAGATCGTTGTATCTGGTCTGTAATTGGTTGTTTTCAGTGGTTAGATCGTTGTGTCTGGTCTGTAATTGGTTGTTGTCAGTAGTCAGATCGTTGTATCTGGTCTGTAATTGGTTGTTTTCAGTGGTTAAATTGTCATATCTTGTCTGTAACTGGTTGTTGTCAGTAGTCAGATCATTGTATCTGGTCTGTAATTGGTTGTTGTCAGTAGTCAGGTTGTTGTAGCTGGTCTGTAATTGGTTGTTTTCAATAGACAGATCATCGTATGTGGCCTGTAACTCATTAAGTGTGGTAGTCAGATTATTACATCCGGTCTGTATTTGGTTGTTGTCAGTAGTCAGGTCGTTGTAGCTGGTCTGTAATTGGTTGTTTTCAATAGTCAGATCATCGTATGTGGCCTGTAACTCATTAAGTGTAGTAGTCAGGTTGTTACATCTGGTCTGTAATTGGTTGTTGTTAGTAGTCAAGTCCTTGTATCTGGTCTGTAACTGGTTGTTTTCAATAGTCAGATCATTGTATGTGGCCTGTAACTCATTAAGTGTGGTAGTCAGGTTATTACATCTGGTCTGTAATTGGTTGTTGTCAGTAGTCAGGTTGTTGTAGCTGGTCTGTAATTGGTTGTTTTCAACAGTCAGATCATCGTATGTGGCCTGTAACTCATTAAGTGTAGTAGTCAGGTTGTTACATCTGGTCTGTAATTGGTTGTTGTTAGTAGTCAGGTCCTTGTATCTGGTCTGTAACTGGTTGTTTTCAATAGTCAGATCATCGTATGTGGCCTGTAACTCATTAAGTGTGGTAGTCAGGTTGTTACATCTGTTCTGTATTTGGTTGTTGTCAGTAGTCAGGTCATTGTATCTGGTCTGTATTTGGTTGTTTTCAACAGTCAGATCATCGTATGTGGCCTGTAACTCATTAAGTGTAGTAGTCAGGTTGTTATATCTGGTCTGTAATTGGTTGCTGTCAGTAGTCAGGTCGTTGTATCTTGTCTGTAATTGGTTGTTTTCCGTAGTCAGATCATTGTATCTGGTCTGTACCTTATTAAGATTAGTAGTCAGATCGTTGTATCTTGTCTGTAATTGTTTGTTGTCAGTAATCAGGTCATTGTATCTGGTCTTAAATCGGTTGTTTTCCATAGTCAGATCGTTGTATCTGGCCTGTAATTGGTTGTCAGTGGTTAGGTTGTTGTGTCTGGTCTGTATCTGGTCATTGTATCTGGTCTGCAATTGGTTATCAGTGGTCAGGTCGTTGTGTCTGGTCTGTAATTGGTTGTTGTCAGTAGTTTGTTTTTTTAAGGTGGTGTATTTGAACAAAAGCAGTATATTGGACGCCAGTAGAACAAGCAGCAGCCATGCTGTAATCAGTCTGGAACATCTGCTTCTGAAACAATCAGCTCCTGGAGGAACATGGAGAATCAGTTCTGCACATCATCACCAACACCATCATCATCAACGCCACCATCCTCAACATCATCACCAACACCATCATCATCAACACCACCATCCTCAACACCATCATCAACACCATCACCATCAATGTCATCATCAACATCATCATCTGTAGAATTAACAGAATGTCTTTAATGGCCAATATTTCAGATTTCCATCCATCATCTATTAACTTCTGCTTATCTGCTTAATCCTCTACCAGTGTCGCAGAGCGGGGTGGGGGGGGGCAGATACACCCACTCACACAAACACACTTTATATGGGGCAATTTGGAGAATTCAAATCACCTTGATCCATGTTTTTGGACCCAGATTCTGAGAGGGGAATATGCTAATCACTAAGCCACCGTGTCGCCCCATTTTATCTTTATTAAAGCATATTAAATGTCGTGGTCATCGGAGCACACACACACACACACACACACACACACACACACACACACACACACACACTTTTCTTAGCAGATTAAATTTTAATAAAGAAATTAAGCATGAATATGTTCAAGTTAAGTTTACGTTATTTATTAATGCAGCACTTTTTACAACAGTACATCATCACAAAGCTGCTTTACAGAATGAAAAGCCTTTAAACCCCCAAAGAGCGAGCCGAAGCGACAGTGGCAAGAAAAAACTCCCTGTTATGTTGTTATTTAAGTAATATGTAATAATTAATATGTAAATAAACATGGGTTCGTACCAATCCTCAGATCTGCAGTCGGGTCATGTGTGCTTCCCTGAAGGCTGATGTTTTCCTGTGTATCCACACAGTCGTCATTCGAATTCATGTCCTCATGTGCATCTCCCGGGGTCGGTGATTCACTGCGTTTCTCGCATCTTGCCGCTTTTTTGTATATTGCGTAAGTATTTTTGGACATTTTTTCTCAAAGTTGTGTCCAAACACCCGAGATGGTAACAGTAACCGGCTTTTGGGCAGTTTTTGGTAAATCTGATTTCAGAAAAGGAAGTAAAACAAAAGGGTCACATGAAAAACAACCCCACATTTCCCTTTTTACCACATCCAGATTTCTATTATTAGTACGTAACTTTGTATTTTATGCTGACGCTTATTCAATGTTCTTAAATATTTGTTCTAAACAGTGCTGATGAAGCTAAACCCAAATACCACTCCACCAAAAAAAAAAAATAAATAAATAAAGTGGACTGGTATTTGAGGTCAGCGTCACCAAGACTGTTTCCGAGAAATTAAAAATGGAAATGAAAATGTAAATACATTTTCTCTGAAGGTTATTTGTGCTCGTCGTTCAGCCACCAGAGGGCAGCAACCAGCAACAGGCCCCGTAACAACAGTTCTTAGGAGGCCGCATGTTTAACTGGTGCAACAAACGACACCTGGCTGCTGGTTTTGGCGAAACCTTGTGGGCAGTATGTTGTTTTTGTAGTTTTTTTTGTGCTTTCGATAACGCCCTGACGATGGCGCTTGTTTTTTTGTGTAAAATCATTCTGATGCAGTACGACACTTCAACGGCGTTCACCGATTTCTCGGTCACATTGCTGCTCTTGCTCTTCTCATAAATTCTCGCATACATGATTCTGTTTTGTCCATTTAATTAAATAAAATTAAATTTATTAAAAGTTGTCCGCAGTAAGCAGCGTGGGAAAACGATGTGAGTCTTTACAGCAATAACACACACTGCTCTCAATTACACACCAAACGAAGAGAAATCAGAGCTTTATTAACGACATGATTTCACAATCTAATGTTAAAATAAGCTTCACAGCTCACAGATCGCGTACACAGGGTGGTTACAGGGATAATCAGCCCAGGTCGATATGGTGGATTTTGCCAAACGAAAGCTCGTTATACCACAGTCCTCATTTCCTTCATAATCATTGGGTTCTCCGTTCCACCAGAACCTGAAAACACAATAAATAAATCAGAGGTGCAATTAATTAATATACATACAGGTCGTGATTTCCCAACGCTTCAACACTATTTAATTAATGAACTTCTGTTTATAATCACCCAATAATCATAACATATTTTAATTACGATCACCCAATAATCATAAATTCCTTTAATTACGATCGCCCAATAATTATAACTTTTAAAAATTATGATCACCCAATAATTATAACTTCTTTTTAAAATCAAATTTTAAATATGATTGCCCAAATATCATAATATATCATATTAAAATATTATAATATAATTATTCATTCATTCATTCATTATCTCCTGCTTTATCCTCTATTAGGGTCGCGGTGGGGTTCCCCATGCCCATCCATGGGAGAACGTTTCGGGCGCTGGGCAGATAGACCCAGGACAGGGCGCCAGTCCATCGCTGATATTTTAATTATGATCACCCAATAATCATAATGTATTTTAATTAAATTCACCCAATAATTATAACATATTTTAATTGTGATCGCCCAATAATTGTCACGCTCGCTACCTCGAACAAAAGCGGCTGCGCAAATGAAGCGCAGAGCCGCAGCGCCTTAACGCGCTGAAGGGAGCCAGGCACGCAGGTAGCAGAATAACGGATATTTATTAAAGGTGTAGGGACACCGAAAAACATACAGAGGTACAACCACGAGCGAACATAAAACTAAACGACCTGCACTGAGGAAGGGGAACACAGGAGATATATACAAAAAGACACCCGACCACGTGCACAAAACAAACCAATGAAAAGAACGAGTTAATGAACTAAACTAACGACCATCAATGAAAGTTAATTAACTCAAAGAACAGAACAACAGAAGAAAAGGTGCCCTAGGCACCTGTTACAATAATCATAACTTCTGTTTTTAATTAGGATCACCCAATAATCACAACTTTTAAAAATTACGATCATCCAATAATCATACCTTCTTTTAATTACGAACGCCCAATAACCATAACGTATTTTAATTATAATCATCAATTAATCATAACATATTTCAATTGCGATCGCCCAATAATCATAACTTTTTTAAATTATGATTGTCCAATAATTATAACTTATTTTAATTACCCAATAATAATAACTTTTTAAAATTTATAATCACCCAATAATCATACCTTCTTTTAATTATAACCACACACCTCCTCGTATTGTTATTTTTCTTTATATTATACTGATTGTGGCTTCTCTTTATAACAGTAATGATAATCTGGAGTTACTTACGACGTGCTAAGTGCTGAGTCGTCTCTCCATTCCACGTTCCCTCCTGAACAGCGTCACTGAGACCGAGCCAGGCTTCAGACGTGAAATGCTGATTGATAAACTCCTGAAAGCGTTCAGAGGAAGAAGCCGTGTGTGATGATGCTGGTGATGAGGTCATGGAGTGATGTCATGTTAGCATCATAAGCTCACTCACCTGCTCCTCTCTGCTGTTAATGATCACCAGATCTGCCTTACTGTTTCTGCAGGTTCTCTGCTCGCAGTCCAGCTTGTCTTTTCATTGGTGATCCAGTAGAGATTGGATTTGAAAACCTTTTGTCCAAAATTATCTTAAATAAGTAAAATATTACATTTACATTTAGTCATTTAGCAGATGCTTTTATCCAAAGCGACTTACAAATGAGAACATTACATGTCAGAATTCATGCAGAAAACCAACTACACTGTAAATTCATCAAACCTGATTGTTATTTGATGCTGCGCCCCCCCCCCCCCCCTTTTTTTTTACACCAGGTATTTGTTAAAAAGATGCGTCTTCAGTAATTTCTTAAAACTGCTTAGTGACTCCGCCTTATGGACAGAGTTGGGAAGATCGTACTACCATTTTGCAGTGGTGAATACCACGGAGTGAGAATTAGCTCCTCGGAGAGGTGGAATCGCCAGGCGGCGAACGATACGGAGTGTATTTTGAAAAGATAGAGTGAAGGTCAGAGGGGGCAGATCCAGAGATGGTCCTGTAGGCCAGAGTCAGTGACTTGTATTCGTTCACCCAAAGTCCCGCTCCTGTCGGGTCGGGTACGCTTGTAAAAAAAACACTCTATAAATAAATGAACTTGAACTTATTTTTAGCTCCACCACTTCCTGATGATCTCTTTGAGCTGCACAGTGTAAACCCCCCACCTGAACTTATTCTCACTTACAGTGGGTTGCAAAAGTATTCATACCCCTTGAACTTTTCCATATTTTGTCACATTACAACCACAAACATAAATATATTTCACTGGAATTTAATGTGAAAGACCAACACAAAGTGGTATACAATTGTGAAGTGGAAGGAAAATTATACATGAATCAACATTTTTTTTACAAATAAAAAACTGAAAAGTGCGACGTGCAAAAGTATTCAGCCCCCCTGAGTCAATACTTTGTGGAGCCACCTTTTGCTGCAATTACAGCTGCAAGTCTTTTAGGGTATGTCTCCACCAGCTTTGCACATCTAGTGACTGAAATTCTTGCCCATTCCTCCTTGCAAAACAGCTCAAGCTCAGTCAGATTGGATGGAGAGCGTTTGTGAACAGCAGTTTTGAGATCTTGCCACAAATTCTCAATTGGGTTTAGGTCTGGACTTTGACTGGGCCATTCTAACACATGAATATTCTTTTTTTTAAACCACTCCATTGTAGCTCTGGCTTTATGTTTAGGGTCGTTGTCCTGCTGGAAGGTGAACCTCCGCCCCAGTCTCAAATCTTTTGCTGACTCCAACAGGTTTTCTTCCAAGATTGCCCTGTATTTGGCTCCATCCATCTTCCCATCAACTTTGACCAACTTCCCGGTCCCTGCTGAAGAGACTCACCCCCAGAGCATGATGCTGCCACCACCATATTTGACAGTGGGGATGGTGTTTTCAGAGTGATGTGCAGCGTTATTTCTCCGCCACACATAGCGTTTTGCATTGTGGCCAAAAAGTTCAATTTTGGTCTCGTCTGACCAAAGCACCTTCTTCCACATGTTTGCTGTGTCCTCAACATGGCTTCTGGCAAACTGCAAACGGGACTTCTTATGGTTTTCTTTTAACAATGGCTTTCTCCTTGCCACTCTTCCATAAAGACCACATTTGTGTAGTGCACGACTAATTGTTGTCCTGTGGACAGTTTCCCCCACCTGAGCTGTGGCTCTCTGCATTTCATCCAGAGTCACCATGGGCCTCTTGGCTGCCTCTCTGATCAGTGATCTCCTTGTTCGGCCTGTAAGTTTAGGTGGACGGCCTTGTCTTGGCAGGTTTACTGTGGTGCCATACTCTTTCCATTTCCGGATGATGGATTGAACAGTGCTCCGTGAGATGTTCAAAGCTTTGGAAATCTTTTTATAACCTAAGCCTGCTTTAAACTTCTCCAAAACCATATTCCTAACCTGTCTGGTGTGTTCTTTGGACTTCATGATGCTGTTTGCTCTCCAATATTCTCTTAACCAACATCTGAGGCCGTCACGGAGCAGCTGTATTTGTACTGAGATTAGATCACACACAGGTGGACCCTTTTGAGTCATTAGCACTCATCAGGCAACTTCTGAATGCAATTGGTTGCTCTCAGGGAAAAGGGGGCTGAATACTTTTGCACGTCGCACTTTTCAGTTTTTTATTTGTAAAAAAAATGTTGATTCATGTATAATTTTCCTTCCACTTCACAATTGTATACCACTTTGTGTTGGTCTTTCACATTAAATTCCAGTGAAATATATTTATGTTTGTGGTTGTAATGTGACAAAATATGGAAAAGTTCAAGGGGTATGAATACTTTTGCAACCCACTGTATCTTTTGCACACAGTCTATATCAATCTCTCTTTATCATATCAGTTAATTTCTTTACCCGTCGTTCTCTATTGAACCTCTGAGGAACATCCACCCCCTCCCCCAATTCTCATGCTCACCATTGAACCTTTGTAATTCCAAGTATGTCATCTCTATGCTATCTGGGGGGCGTGATTTATTTTTGACTAACGGCACTAATGTTACATTTACGTTACAGTTACGTTGGGTCATTTAGTAAGGTCATTAGGTAAGAGGGGGCAGATCCAGAGATGGTCCTGTAGGCCAGAGTCAGTGACTTGTATTAGTTCACCCAAAGTCCCGCTCCTGTCGGGTCGGGTACGCTTGTAAAAAAACACTCTATAAATAAATGAACTTGAACTTGAACTTATTTTTAGCTCCACCACTTCCTGATGATCTCTTTGAGCTGCACAGTGTAAACCCCCCAACTGAACTTATTCTCGATTATCTTTTGCACGTTGTCTATATCAATCTCTCTTTATCATATCAGTTAATTACTTAACCCATCGTTCTCTATTCAACCTCTGAGGAACATTCGTCCCTCCAATTCTCATGCTCACCACTGAACCTTTGTAATTCTAGGTATGTCATCTCTATGCTATCTGGGGGGCATGACATATTTTTGACTAACGGCACTAATGTTACATTTACGTTACACTTACGTTGGGTCATTTAGCAGACGCTTTTATCCAAAGCGAAATACACTCAACCCAAATACACACATCCCAACTTGATGGTTGGGGTCAGAACACATGGTTGGTCATACAGCCAACCATGGGTCTTGCTCAAGGACCTACATTGGTGACTTTAATGGACTTGGGATTTGAACCCTCAATCTTCATATTGATGGCCAAACACCAGAACCCTATTGGCCAAAAGTCAAGTTGCTAGGTTTAGCAGTATACAAGTATTTTCTAAATTCATTATGGAATTATCAAAAAAAAAGGTACAATGTGTCGGGACGGCACGGTGGCTTAGTGGTTGGCATGTTCTCCTCTCAGCACTAGGGATTCCTGGTTCGAATCCCAATCTGGGTGGAGTTTGCATGTTCTCCCCGTGTCCGCGAGGGTTTCCTCCAGGTTCTCCGGTTTCCTCCCACAGTCCAAAAACATGGATTCAAGGTCAAATGAATTCTCCAAATTGCCCCATATAGAGTGTGTGTGTGTGTGAGTGAGTGTGTGTTCAGTGATAGATTGGCGTCCTGTCCTGGTTGTATCTGCCCAGCGCCTGAAACGTTCTCCCCTGGATGGGCATGGGAACCCCCTCCCCCCGACCCTAGTAGAGGATAAAGTGGAGGATATTGAATGGATAGATACTATGAGTCTTCCTGATATCACTGAGAAATTAATGTATCTCACTTTTATATTAAATCAAACTGATCCACAGACCCGGCATTCATTGTGACGTATGTAAAACGCTATGAGAGAAAAAAATTAATAAATCACATACTCAGTTTGAGTATCAACTTCTGTAATTCATCTCTCTTCTCCTGTAATTGGACCTTTTCAAAGGTCGGGGTCAGGTCCGTGTATCTGGTCTGTAATTGCTTGTTGTCAGTGGTCAGGTTGTTGTATGTGGCCTGTAACTCGACGTATTTGGTCGTCACAGCAATGAATTTGATCCACAGCAGTACGATGGACATTAGTAGAACAGCAAGCAGCAGCACCAGAAAGAATATGATCAGCCTGGAACATCTGCTGCTGAAGCAATCAGGTTCTAGAGCAAAATAGACAGAGATACAGTATCTGTGAAGCATCATATGAATCATTAACATTAGCGATTTTAGGCATTATGTCCCAAAATATAGGGTTTCCGTGCTTAATTTAGCTTTATGGTTATCTAAGTGATTTTCTGAGCAGGCCTGATGTTCTGCTCCATGGCTAAGGCTTCAGAGAAAGTGGTACGTTCATCCCAGAGAGCAAAATGGTTTTGGCCTGGATCCGGCCCATGTCCCTCATTTTTTCAACTGGCCCACGTCACATGGATTGACGGCACTTGGGCGTCCTGATCCCAGTTGGGTCATGTGGGTCACAAATGCATCAGATGTTGATAACGCCGCCAAATCCTTACAAGATGTGAACCAGAGCAACCATATTAATTATTCAAATGGCTCATATAGAGTTTGCCAGCAGTGGCCTGTTGTGCCATATCCCAGCTAGTGGTGGCCCAAATCTGTGTGCTACCTGGGGGCGTGAATTATTTTTGACTAGTGGCCCTAATATTACATTTACGTTACATTTACATTTGGTCATTTAGCAGACGCTTTTATCCAAAGCAAAATACGCACAACCCAACTTGATGGTTGGGGTCAGAACACATGGTTTGTCATATAGCATCCCTGGAGCAATGAGGGTTAAGGGTCTTGCTCAAGGACCTACATTGGTGACTTTAATGGACTTAATGGGATTTGACCCCTCAAGCTTCATATTGAAGGCCCAACCAGTGAGCTACCACCGGATTCGCCCCAAATATTGTTACGATCTGACAATGCCCCGGTTTCAGAATCCAGAGCTGAGGGTGGTTCAACAGTTGTTAATGCAGAAGGCACTGGGTGAAATCAGCCACAAATGCACCACGAAATAACGAAAATAACATAAATATTGTTTTAACAATCAACACTGGGAAAGGCAGGGTTTTTAAACATATAAAGGGTAGTCACATGGCCAGAAACACAGTTAATAGGAATTAATTAACCAATAAACACTACACATCTGCACCAGATTACACTAATTCAAATAATAACACCGGTACCCAATAAGGGGACGCATAGTTCCATTCTGGTCGCAGGGGTTTCTCTGATGGTTCTTGGTCTTATTAATCTGTGTCAGTTTAAGAGTTTAGAAAGTCTATAATAGCATATGAAGTGTTTTTATACGGCGGGGCTAATGAAGCCTTAAACTTAGAAATAATATACTCATTAGAACACCGTGTCATGGCGGGCTCTCTGGAACGTAAAGGTGACGATATGTGAGGGATGACTGTACACGCTCAGTGATCAGTGATGGATTAGTTCTGTCTGATTCCAGGTCTCGTGAGCGGAGGATTGACGTTAACTCGTTAAAACATTGTAGGTTTAGTTTAAATAGCGGAGAACGTTTTGGAGAGGAATCGTCAGGTTGCGGGTTCTTTATGAGCTCTGGTTCTCCATGTGGAGGATTCTGCTGAGTCAGCGTCAGCACGTTTGTAATTTTCCACAAACGTACCTCACCACCGCATAACGCCGACAAACCCTCCGTGTCGTATCAACAACCCCCTCCCCTAAATCCCCCCCCCCCGCTCCGGGTTCTCTGGTTTCCTCCCATCCATTATCTTCCGCTTTATCCTCTACTAGAGTCGCGGGGGTTCCCCATGCCCAACCAGGGGAGAACATTTCCTGGGCAGATGCACCCAGGACAGGGGGGCAATCTATCACTGAACACACACTCACACACACACACACACTCTATATGGGGCAATTTGGAGAATTCAATGGACCTTGATCCATGTTTTTGGACTGTGGGAGGACACCGGAGAACCCAGAGGTAACCCACGCGGACACGGGGAGAACATGGAAACTCCACCCAGATTGGATTCGAACTGGAAATCCCTAGCGCTGAGAGGAGAACATGCCAACCACTAAGCCACTGTGCTGCCCAGTTTCCTCCCACAGTCCAAAAACAAGTCAAGGTCTATTGAATTATCCAAATTGCCCCATATAGAGTGTTTTTCTGTGTGAGTGAGTTTATGTCCAGTGGTAGATTGGCGTCCTGTCCTGGGTGTATCTGCCCAGTGCCCAAAACGTTCTACCCTGGATGGGCATGGAGAACCCCCCCCCCCCCCCCCCACCCGTGAGGAGGATAAAGCGGAAGATAATGAATGGATGGAAAATAAGAACCAACGAGCCTTGTGAACAAGTCTGTACCTGATCTGGTCATTCCGTCCTGGTCACATGGGTTCCTCTGGTGGTTCCTGGTCTTTCTTGTCTCTTCATCTTCATTCATATAAATGTCTTCAGAACCCCAGTCCTCTGAACCGGCGCAGTTCTTCTCACCTGTGCGGTTGTCGTAGTTCATATGAACCTCGTCGATCATGTTCCTCTGCGTTCTTGAGCTTCGGGCGGCGACCGTCTCTCGTCTGCGTCTGCACTTGGGCTGATGATAAATAGATGTTGTGATGTCATGGAAGGAAATCAAGAACAAGGCCAACATTCTGCGTGATGAGCGTGAGCATCCAAACCTGAAGAACTGACGGGAATCCGACGGGAATGGAGTTCTGTTAATTGGTTTGATCTTTTATGAAGATCTTTTTTCTTTAGAATGCCAGCCGCAAAAAGACGAGACCAAAAGACATGAACAAAGGCTTGTATTAAGTTTGAGCCTCAGTTTGTGACAAAAATAGTCGCAGAAAAAGAGGAAATGGCCTCTTTGAACCACAAGACCACCTTTTTTGGGATGTTGAACGAGCAGATTAGGCCTGAATTCATTATCAGATGTTTGAAAAGTGTATTGGTCTCCTGTAATGAGGGTTAGATGTAATTAATGTGCATTAGGTAGGGGAATATCAGTTAATATACTTATAAATAGTATGTGTACTTTACAGGCGGCACAGTGGCTTAGTGTTTAGCATGTTCTCCTCTCGGCATTGGGGATTCCCGATTCAAATCCCAATCTGGAATTTTCCCAATCCCAATCCCGAAACGTTCTCCTCTGGATGGGCATGGGGAACCCCCCCCCCCGCGACTCTAATATAGGATAAAGCGAAAGATAATGGATGGATGGACATTGTTCGACATCTCATATTAAAACAACTGGACAGCATGGTGGCTTAGTGGTTAGCATGTTCTCCTTTCAGTGCTGGGGATTCCCGGTTCGAATCCCAATCTGGGTGGAGTTTGCATGTTCTCCCCGTGTCTGCATGGGTTTCCTCCGGGTTCTCCGGTTTCCTCCCACAGTCCAAAAACATGGATCAAGGTCAATTGAACTCTCCAAATTGCCCCATATAGAGTGTGTTTGTGTGAGTGAGTGTGTGTTCAGTGATAGATTGCCCCCTGTCCTGGGTGTATCTGCCCGAGACGTTTCCCCCCCCCCCCCTCCTGCAACCCTAATAGAGGATAAAGCGGAAGATAATGGATGGATGTGGGGGGGGCTCACGCTCGCTCACACACACACACACACACACATACACTATATGGGGCAATTTGAGGTATTGAATTTACCTTGAATCCATGTTTTTGTAGTGTTGGAGGAAACCGGAGAACCCGGAGGAATCCCACGGTCAGAGTATGCACACTCCATTCAGATTGGGATTTGAACCAAGAATCCCTAGTGCTAAGAGGAGAACATGCCAAACACTACACTAGATATATATCACTGGGCACACACTCACTCACACTCTATATGGGTCAATTTGGAGAATTCAATTGACCTTGATCCATATTTTTGGACTGTGGGAGGAAACCGGAGAACCCGGAGGAAACCCACGGGGAGAACATGCAAACTCCACCCAGATTGGAATTCGAACCAGGAATCCCTAGCGCTGAGAGGAGAACATGCCAACCACTAAGCCCTATCCTCTGTTCATAGAATAGAAAAATCTTTTTAATTGAACATGATTTGCCGCTCCGCTCCGCTGCTTGTTTTTAAATCACATGGTTTTCTAACGTGTATGTTTGTATTTCATAAAACAGCAACCAGATAGACGCAACAAAACGTTCACATTGAAGCGCTTGTATTGCTCTGCAGGTTCAGTTTGTGACAAACGTGACCACACTGCGGCTGCAAGTGTCAGAAAAACGAAGGAAATGTCGCCTTCGCCTCAGGAAGCTGAACACTCAGCACTTTAGAACAAACTGGAGGGGTGTGTTTCCTGAAGAACGTGCCAGGTAACGTGGTGGTAATGGGGGCCAGGTAACGGGGTGTCTCTCGATCACTCTGGGTGGGGGAGGGTTCCCAATGCACATCCAGGGGAGGAGGTTTGGGGCGCTGGGCAGATACACCCAGGACAGGTGCAATCTATCACTGGACACACTATATTGGGCAATTTGGAGAATTCAATTGACCTTGATCCTGACTTGAACAATGCAGCTTTTGCCCTTTAGTTGGTGCTGTCCTCTTGTGCTCCGCACCGTCGCCGTACCCCTGCTTATGTTTACGCCATCAGTTATTGGTAACCCTCGGATCTGCACGTCCTGAGGTTGTGTCGTGTCCTGTTGTGGTTTTCTGTCTCATGTGTTTGGGTTCGTAATGCACACATATGCCGCCGCGACGGTAAATAGATTATCAGGTGACAGAGTTACCCAGAGAGCAAAGTGATTCTGGCCCACGTTTCTCATTTTCATCCGGCCTACATGGATGGACCAGGTGTCTGAGAGATGTGGGCCCACTGGATTAGGGCCAGGTTTCAGCCAAAGGAGGCTTACATGTAGGTACCACTGCCAGATCTCTGTGCTTTAGGACATGTGGACCACTTTGATGTTCCCATTATGAGGTTCCCAGCATGGGCGGGGGACCTGCAGAACCATACCTCAGCCAGATGTGTACCTTGGTTGGTCCATCCAAATTTCAAATACACTCCCATTCACGACATCATAATGGAATCAAAGCTTTATTAATATAAATGTTTTAATACAGAGATGTTACTTTATAAGTTGTTCTTATCTTCAATTTAATTCACGTCTCGCGTCTCACAAAGTCCCAGCACAGGGAAGTGACAGGGATAATCTGCCCAGGTGGACATTTTGGATTTTGCTTTATGGAAACTAGTGATGCCACAGTCCTCATTTCCTCCATAATCATTGGGTTCTCTATCCCACCAGAACCTGAAACACATTAAGAACATTTTAAAAAGGATGTACATGCAGGTCCTAATTGTCATCCATCATGTCCTCCCTCACCACGTCCATAAACGTCCTCTTTGGCCCTCTTCCTCCTACCTGGTGGCTCAGTCAACAGCGACCTGCTACCTCATTTGTACATGTCCAAACCATTCCAAACGTTCTGTCAGGACAGATGGGTTCCCCCAGAAACCCGGCTTTTCGTTGAGAAGATAGTGTCAACAGCACCATTACCAACCACACCACAACCTCTTTACATGGCTAGAAAACGTCTCCGCACCATCAGAGCGTGGACTAAGAGACGCTGTGTTGGTCACATGGCCACTTTCTACTCTTTACATTTAAATTCATACTGTTTACATGTACTTACATTTCTTTATTGTACTAATCTGCTGGTTACTTACGGGTTGGTTAGTGCTGAGCCGTCGATCCATTTCCATTCTCCCTCTTTAGCCGAGTCACTCAAACCGATCCAGGTTTCGTTAGATTTAAAATGTTGACTGATGAACTCCTGGAAACAGCACGGATACGCAACAAAGAATATAAACACAACGCTTTATTTTTGCTCCCATTTTTCTCATTTCTATGAACGCAAAAATCATTTTACGCTCAAATATCGTAAACTAAAAAAGAAAAAGTCCACTCTGGAATGTGCAGGTGTATCACATAGTACCATTCCAGAGATTTATATATATATATATATACATCCACTATCTTCCTCTTTATCCTCTACTAGGGTCGTGGGGGGGGGGTCCCCATGCCCATCCAGGGGAGAACGTTTTGGGCGCTGGGCAGATCTATCATTGTGCACAACCTCAACAGACAAAATGCAATTTGCAAACAAAATGCAATTTGAAGCATTCAAGTTACCTTGAATCCATGTTTTTGAACTGTGGGAGGAAACCGAAGAACCCGGAGGAAACCCACGCAGACATGGGGAGAACATGGAAACTCCACCCAGATGGGGATTCGAACCGGGAATCCCTAGCACTGAGAGGAGAACGCCCACAGTCCAAAAACATGGATCAAAGTCAATTGAATCCAGTGATAGATTGGCGTCCTGTCCTGGATGTATCTGCCCAGTGCCCAAAACATTCTCCCCTGGATGGGCATAGGGACCCCCCCCCCAACCCCAGACCTTAGTAGAGGATAATGGAAGAAAATGTCAGCAGGAACTATTGGCCCCCAGGCACCTGCACTTTATTAAACTTGGCCCCCTTTGCAGAATGTTTGGACACCCCTGTCCAGTCGAGAATGTGTGCAGAAGTGTACGTATTTATATAAATCTCTGCCTTGTGATTGGCTGAGGACTCATCCAGAGTAATGTCTTTGCCATTGCCCTATAACCACAAGGATAGGCCATAATTTATTCATTCACTCCCATGTTGACCCGCTTTACATGACTGTTCCCCCCACCGCCACTAGAGGGCTCTCTCACCTGTTCCTCTCTGCTGTTGATAATCACCAGATCAGCTTTGTTCTCTTTGCACGTCTCTCTGCTTTCTCTCCAGCTTTTATTTTCATTAGTGATCCAGTAAATTTTTTTTGTTAAAATACTTGGGTCCTGATGGCAGATCATCTTCATTAAGAAAAGAAAATCAATCAGTAAACAGCCCCCGCCCCCTCTAATTAAATAGAACATAAAGATTTGTCAATTCAAACTATATGTAAACCACTTTGGGCTCATGTTCTAGTCCAAAAATATTTCAGCTATTAGGGTTGTTTATTAAAACATGGTATTCTTATTTAACTAATACAATACATATTTAATGAATCAATAAGACCTAAAGCAGTATGTCTTTTTGTAATATAATTTTTGTAATATGGAAAAAATGAGATACTCTGACATGAAGGTGTGAAATTGATAAATCACATACTCAGATTAGACATCAGCCTCAGTAATTTATCCTTCATCACCTGAAGCTGGTTATATTCAGCGGTCAGTTTGCTGTATCTGGTCTGTAATTGGATGTTCTCTGTATTCAGGTTGCTGTATCTGGTCTGTAATTGGATGTTCTCGGTACTCAGGTTGTTGTATCTGGTCTGTAATTGGATGTTCTCTGTACTCAGGTTGTTGTATCTGGTCTGTAATTGGATGTTCTCTGTAGTAATCGTGGTGTATTGCATCAGCAGCAGTGCAATGGACACCAAAAGAAGAATGAACAGCAGCACCAGACCCACGGTGGTCAGTCTGAAACAGCTTCTCCTGAAAAAAACAGCCCCTAGAGGAAAATACACACTGCTGAGCATCATACTGTATACAATTAATCTGAACAATCTGAGTAGGTAAGAGCCACAAACAGTAATAATACAGTTTTGATTTCATTTCGTATTAAAAAAATTATAGTAAGTGATATTGATTCTCTAAAACACTCTCTAGCCCATGTGTGGCTATATATATATATATATATATATATATATATATATATATATATATATATATATATATATATATATATATATATATATATACAGTGGGTTGCAAAAGTATTCATACCCCTTGAACTTTTCCATATTTTGTCACATTACAACCACAAACATAAATATATTTCACTGGAATTTAATGTGAAAGACCAACACAAAGTGGTATACAATTGTGAAGTGGAAAGAAAATTATACATGAATCAAAAAATTTTTTACAAATAAAAAACTAATAAGTGCGACGTGCAAAAGTATTCAGCCCCCCTGAGTCAATACTTTGTGGAGCCACCTTTTGCTGCAATTACAGCTGCAAGTCTTTTAGGGTATGTCTCCACCAGCTTTGCACATCTAGTGACTGAAATTCTTGCCCATTCCTCCTTGCAAAACAGCTCAAGCTCAGTCAGATTGCATGGAGAGCGTTTGTGAACAGCAGTTTTGAGATCTTGCCACAAATTCTCAATTGGGTTTAGGTCTGGACTTTGACTGGGCCATTCTAACACATGAATATTCTTTTTTTTAAACCACTCCATTGTAGCTCTGGCTTTATGTTTAGGGTCGTTGTCCTGCTGGAAGGTGAACCTCCGCCCCAGTCTCAAATCTTTTGCTGACTCCAACAGGTTTTCTTCCAAGATTGCCCTGTATTTGGCTCCATCCATCTTCCCATCAACTTTGACCAACTTCCCGGTCCCTGCTGAAGAGAAGCACCCCCAGAGCATGATGCTGCCACCACCATATTTGACAGTGGGGATGGTGTTTTCAGAATGATGTGCAGTGTTATTTCTCCGCCACACATAGCGTTTTGCATTGTGGCCAAAAAGTTCTATTTTGGTCTCGTCTGACCAAAGCACCTTCTTCCACATGTTTGCTGTGTCCTCAAAATGGCTTCTGGCAAACTGCAAACGGGACTTCTTATGGTTTTCTTTTAACAATGGCTTTCTCCTTGCCACTCTTCCATAAAGACCACATTTGTGTAGTGCACAACTAATTGTTGTCCTGTGGACAGTTTCCCCCACCTGAGCTGTGGCTCTCTGCATTTCATCCAGAGTCACCATGGGCCTCTTGGCTGCCTCTCTGATCAGTGATCTCCTTGTTCGGCCTGTAAGTTTAGGTGGACGGCCTTGTCTTGGCAGGTTTACTGTGGTGCCATACTCTTTCCATTTCCGGATGATGAATTGAACAGTGCTCCGTGAGATGTTCAAAGCTTGGGAAATCTTTTTATAACCTAAGCCTGCTTTAAACTTCTCCAAAACCATATTCCTAACCTGTCTGGTGTGTTCTTTGGACTTCATGATGCTGTTTGCTCCCCAATATTCTCTTAACCAACATCTGAGGCCGTCACGGAGCAGCTGTATTTGTACTGAGATTAGATTACACACAGGTGGACCCTTTTGAGTCATTAGCACTCATCAGGCAACTTCTGAATGCAATTGGTTGCACTCAGGGAAAAGGGGGCTGAATACTTTTGCACGTCACACTTATTAGTTTTTTATTTGTAAAAAATGTTTTCATTGATGTATAATTTTCTTTCCACTTCACAATTGTATACCACTTTGTGTTGGTCTTTCACATTAAATTCCAGTGAAATATATTTATGTTTGTGGTTGTAATGTTCAAGGGGTATGAATACTTTTGCAACCCACTGTATATATATATATATAATTATTTTTTTATTTTATTTTATTTTATTTTTTAGGTTTTTAAAGCAAGGCATGCTGGGAGGTGACAATTATAACAATTAGTCGTAGTTATGGTTAAATATGTTTTTTATGGCTTCCTAGTTCCTTTAAAATAAATAAATAAATAAATAAAATGTAATTCCGCCTTTTACCACACGATGACAGCAACTATCTTATAGCGCCTATCAAATTTACAGGGATTCTTAACCCATGGGCCGCGGCCCAATTGTGCGCCGCGAGCGCCACCTTGAGGGCCTCAAAAGAACAACATTGGGCCGTAGAGGGCCGCGGCACCACGTTGATTTTTCATAAGTTGCAATACACTTTCTCACCACTAGTGCGCCACTCAGATGTTTAACAACTTAGCTTAGCACCTTAGCTAACTGCCGAAAATAGAAGCATATTTTAAGAGAAAAGTGGAAGACAAAAACGAAGGTAACCCATCCAAAAAGGCCAAAGTTGTTAGAAAATATAACACAGACTTTATTAAATATGGTTTTGTGAACGTAGGAAGCGAGGGAGAGCCCAGAGCTCAGTGTGTTGAGTGTGGACTAATGCTGTGAAACCAAGCATCCAACACTGGTCCAGAGAAAAGAAAATGGTCTACAGGTGCAGAAAAGGTCTGCTGTGTCACTGACTCGAAACTCTAAGTGTGCTTTAAAAGCCAGCTATCTTATCAGCTATCGTAGCCAGACGTGTGGCACAAAGTAAACATCCCTTTACTACAGCAGAGGACTTTGTTCTTCCTGCCGCTGTGGGTTTGCTCCGTGAGATGATCGGCGAGGCTGCTGCTAAAAGGCTGCTGACCCTCCCACCATCCCACATATTTTCATTTGCATTTAATGAAGTTTACTTTAAAATAGTCAAAAAGCTGTTGATGTTACTGTTATTCTTTGTCACTAATATGAGGAGCAGCTTCTGGTTCTACCATTCAATATTTCAAAAGTTAAAAACATTATTTGCATATACAGCTGTTATATATTTGCACTTTATCAAATACATTTTTAAAGTTGATTTTTTAAACATTTTGAGTGTATTAAAAAAACTTAAGTTGTCAAAAAGCTGTTTTATCACTAATAAGAATAGCATCGTCTGGTTCTACCATACAAACATTTAAAATGGCTGTATTATTTTTTGCACTTTATCAAATTTATTTTTATGTTTTTTAAACATTTACATGAACATTTTGATTGTATTCATTTTATGGCAGTAATTTTATTTATTGAATTTGTCTATGTAGGCGGCACAGTGGCTTAGTGGTTAGCATGTTCGCCTCTCAGCTCTAGGGATTCCCGGTTCGAATCCCCATCTGGGTGGAGTTTCCATGTTCTCCCCGTTGTTCTCTGTCCGTGTGGGTTTCCTCCGGGTTCTCTGGTTTCCTCCCACAGTCCAAAAACATGGATCAAGTCAATTGAGTTCTCCAAATTGCCCCATATAGAGTGTGTCTGTGTGAGTGAGTGTGTGCCCAGCGATGGATTGGCGCCCTGTCCTGGGTGTATCTGCCCAGCACCCGAAACGTTTTCCCCTGGATGGGCATGGGGAACCCCGCCGCGACCCTACTATAGGATAAAGCGGAAGATAATGAATGAATGAATGTGTCTATTTTTGTTAAAATGTTAAAAGTTAAATGTTATTTCTGTGTTGATAAGCCTGTTGACTGACTGTTGGATTTGTTCAAATACTTTTCATGGAAAAGTTAATATAAAATATGTTTGTCATAATCATTTCTTGTGATTATTTGACAGGATTTTTACTTTTAAACTGTAAGTATATTTAATCTAATTACAATGCAAGTACAAAACAATTAAACCAAGATTTAGAATAATTATAATTTTGATCAGGACATCGGTAATCACTGACTGAGCCTCGGGCCACTTCGTGTTCAACAAATTAAAGGCTTTTTCATTCTGTAAAGCTGCTTTGTGACAATGTACTGTTGTAAAAAGCGCTCTATAAATAAATAACTTGAACTTGAACTTCAAATTGGGCCCTGAGGTCAAAAAGGTTAAGAACCCCTGTACTAGAACATGCCTCTGTCCCATATTCTCATCACATTTTACTTTTTCCTTTACTGTACTAGAGTTGGGGGGGGTGTCCAACATTTTCTTTTCTTTTAATGTTGAAACCTGTTCACACTGATCATGTTAATTATGTGGAAAAATGAACAATTAATAAAAGCATAGAACACATAGAACCAGGCTGCAAGGCCTGCTGGGAAGAGGTAATAATAATTATTGGTCGTAGTTATGGTTACTATGTGTTATTCACGTCTTTCTAGCGCTGTCAAAATAAATAAATAAATTTTAATGTAATTCCGATTTTCACCACACGATGGCAGCAACTATCAATGACTAGAACATGGCTCTGTCCCATATTCTCATGTTTTACTTATTCCTTTATTGTACTAGTTAAATGAACAATTAATAAAGGCATCAAACATAGAACACACAGAACATGGCTGCAAGGCATGCTGGGAAGTGGTAATATTAATAATTGGTCGTAGTTACGGTTATATCTGTATGCTTATGTGTTATTCACGTCTTTCTAGCTCTGTCAAAATAAATAAATAATTTTTAATGTAATTCCGCCTTTTACCACACGATGGCAATGCCTCTGTCCATATTCTCATCATGTTTTACTTTTTCCTGTACTATACTAGAGTCGGGGGGGGGGGGGGGGGGTTCACACTGATCATGTTAATTCTGTGGAATCAGTATAGAAAAGCCTCGGCTTTGGGTTGCCATGTTCACAGAAATTACTCTTTTTATTAAACACGTTCTAGCAAATACCATCAAAACAATTTGGTTTTAGCTCAATGACATGACACACGTTTCCCCTGATATAGACACACTCTATATGGGGAAATTTGGAGAATTCAATGGACCTTGATCCATGTTTTTGGACTGTGGGAGGAATCCCACAGTCCAACCCAGAGGAAACCCACACAGACATGGGGAGAACATGGAAACTCCACCCAGATGGGGACTCGAACCTGGAAACCCCAGCAATGTAGAGAAGAACATGGCAACCACTAAGCCTAACCCCATTGTGAAAATATAAATAAATATAATGATTTGACAAGAGGGAGGCACGGTGGCTTAGTGGTTAGCACATTCTCCTCTCAGCACTAGGGATTCCCGGTTCGAATCCCCATCTGGGTGGATTTTTCATGTTCTCCCCGTGTCCGCGTGGGTTTCCTTCGGGTTCTCCGGTTTCCTCCCACAGTCCAAAAATATGGATCAAGTCAATTGAGTTCTCCAAATTGCCCCATGTAGAGTGTGTCTGTGTGAGTGAGTGTGTGCCCAGCGATGGATTGGCGCCCTGTCCTGGGTCTATCTGCCCAGCGCCCAAAACGTTCTCCCCTGGATGGGCATGGGGAACCCCACCGCGACCCTAATAGAGGATAAAGTGGGAGATAATGAATGAAAGGATTTGACAAGAACTTCTCTCTGATGACGTTTAAAAATAAAAAAAAAACTTTAAAAAATATATACATTTAAATCTGGGGATTAACAGATTGACATGAGCCGACATGCTGGATTATAATCTTGCTTGATTGTGTGAACCTACACGTTCTAGACTCCAGCTGCTGAAATTTAGACCAATTTTTCATTCATTCATTATCTCCCGCTTTATCCTCTATTAGGGTCGCGGTGGGGTTCCCATTGCCCATCCAGGGGAGAACATCTCGGGCGCTGGGCAGATACACCCAGGACAGGGCGCCAATCCATCGCTGGGCACACACTCACTCACACAGACACACTCTATATGGGGCAATTTATGAGAATTCAATTGACTTGATCCATGTTTTTGGACTGTGGGAGGAAACCCACGCAGACACGGGGAGAACATGGAAACTCCACCCAGATGGGTATTCAAACCGGGAATCCCTAGTGCTGAGAGGAGAACGTGCTAAACCACTAAGCCACCGTGTCGCCTTTAGACCAATTTAAAGCACAAATTAGGAGGTGATTCTCTGGAGCATCCTGTCAGAACTGAATTACAGTCGTTTCCACTTTTAACCGACCCAGTTAGCCATCAGATCTCTGATGTTCGGTTCTAATCTGAGGCCTGTGTTGTCCACATCTCACATCTGAGCTCAGTCCGTCATGTGGGTCAGATCAGAACGGAGCATCGTGTCATCAGGGTACCAAATCAATTCAGCATCTTGAAAGCAAAGTATATTTATTTTAAAGGTATAAAAGGCAAACGTGATTATGTGTATCTGAACTGCACCCTCTGATTTCCTCTGCTTTGATGTTTCCATTAACGAGGCGCCACCTTTGGTTCACATGCAGTTTACCAGCACAGGAAGTGGGGCAGCGGTGGTTCATCATGCCCAGCGGTCACCCACATCTGTACTGTGTCTAGATGTTGGTGTCATTTAGATGACGGCTCAACAAACAAAATCAGAATTATTAATTATTAATTATCGAAAATAACCTTAGATTTGATTTATAAACCTTTTTTTACAACATAGAATTGTCCGAATGCAACGTTACAGCGTTTAAGGCTTTAACAAACAGTTACACAGAAACTAATCCAATCCATCGCTGGGCACACACTCAATCACACAGACACAGTCTATATGGGGCAATTTGGAGAATTCAATTCACCTTGAATCCATGTTTTTGGACTGTGGAAGGAAACCGGAGAACCCAGAGGAAACCCACGCGGACACGGGGAGCACATGGAAACTCCACCCAGATTGGGATTCGAACCAGGAATCCCCAGCAATGAAAGGAGAACATGCTAAATCACTAAGCCACCATGCTGTCCAATTGTTTTTATATGAGATGTCGAACAATGTCCATCCATCCATTATCTTAGGCTTTATCCTATATTAGAGTCGCGGGGGGGTTCCCCATGCCCATCCAGAGGAGAATGTTTCTTGCGCTGGGCTGATACACCCAGGACAGGGGGCAATCTATCACTGAACACACATTCACTCACACAGACACACTCTATATGGGGTAATTTGGAGAATTCAATTCACCTTGATCCATGTTTTTGGACTGTAGGAGGAAACCGGAGAACCTGGAAGAAACCCACACAGACACGGGGAGAGCATGGAACCTCCACCCGGATCGGGATCCGAACCTGGATCCCCAGCACTGAGAGGAGAACATGCCAACCACTACACCACCCACTAATGATATATATCAATCAAGACTAGAATAAACTTAACATAGCCTATAAACCTTGGTTGAAAATCTAAAGAATAATGCCGAGTGGACATAATTAAATCAAACGGGACGGTTCGACTCGGATCTTTTTACCTGATTCTGTTCCAGGTTGGTCACATGACGTGTGTCCCTGATGGCTTCTGGTCTGGCGTGTTGTATCCTCACGTTCCGGCTCAGCGTTTCTGGAAGCCGCTCTCTTACTTGTAGCTTTATCGATGTTTGCGTAAATATCGTCCTTCATTTCTGTTGACGTTCTCTGCTAAGGTTGGAGATGAACGTTCTCTTCAGTAATCAGAGGTTCCAATGGCTCTGTATGACAAAGTGGTAAATGTGTTCCGGTGTCAAGACAGGAAGTGACACTCAGAACCCACATGCACTCTCGGTGTTCTACTGTCATGCCAGGTGTGTATTATATATCATCATCATTATCATTATCATTATCATTATTATTATTATTATGAGACCATGACTCTTATGTGTTCTTATGCAGTTCTTATGTGGGTTCTTCGTGTGTGGGTATCGTAGGTTCCTCTTAATGTTAATTCGTTCCACTGTGTGTGTGTGCTGAACCACTGTTAATGTTAAAAATGAAACGACGAATGCAGCCGGCAGACGTGGCCTAGAGCAATTTTTTTTTTTCTTTAGAAAGCAAACCTCAGAGACACAAAAGAGACGTACAAAGAAAAACAAACTGAAAACTAAAAAAAAAAAAAAAAAAAACTTAAAATGTGTATTTATTAAAAGATAATATATTCATCCATCGTCTTCAGCTTTATCCTCTACTAGGGTCGAGGGGGGGGGTTCCACATGCCCATCCAGGGGAGAACGTTTCGGGCGCTGGGCAGATACACCCAGGAAAGGGGGGCACACACTCACTCACACAGACACTCTCTATATGGGGCAATTTGGAGAATTCAATTGACCTTGATCCATGTTTTTTGGACTGTGGGAGGAAACCGGAGAACCCGGAGGAAACCCATGCGGACACAGGGAGGACATGCAAACTCCACCCGGATTGGGATTCGAACCGGGAATCCCCAGTGCTGAGAGGAGAACATGCCAACTACTACATCAGATATATAAATACAATTATCTATCCATTATCTTCTGCTTTATCCTCTATTAGGGTCGTAATCCACAATTACGACTGCAACGATTATTTTGATAATCGATTAATCGTTCGATTATTTTTTCCGATTAATCAATGAAACGGATAAGAAATAATCATTTCCATGTCTTTATGAAACAGGTCAATAAATGTCTGGTTTTATTTACAGAATACGTTTAAGAGCAATTAAATACAATTTGTAGAATAGCTGAGGACCCATCTAGAGTAATTGCCCCATAGCCACAAGGATAGGACATAACACCCATTGTGACCCTGACCAGGACAAACATAATATAAAATTAATTAATTAATGAATCATACTCCAATGTCGACATGCTATACTTGCTTTCTCCTCCCTCCACCGCCACTAGAGGGCTCTCACTCACCTGTTCCTCTCTGCTGTTGATGATCACCAGATCTGCTTTTTTGGCGTTGCAGGTTCTCCTGCTGTCGTTCCAGCTTTTCCTTTCATTAGTGATCCAGTAAAGATTATAATTAAAATACTTTGGTCTCAATGCCAGATCATCTTCATTAAGAGAAGAGACAGTAACACAGTGTTCTTATTACACTAACACAATACACATTTAATCAATCACTATATATAAATATTATATAATGTGTGTGTATATATGCATGCATACATACACACATATATATATATATATATTTTATATATATATATATATATATATATATATATATACACACATTTTATATATATATTTATATATATGTCATTCATTATCTTCCGCTTTATCCTATATTAGCGTCGCGGTGGGGTTCCCCATGCCCATCCAGGGGAGAACGTTTCGGGCGCTGGGCAGATACACCCAGGACAGGGCGGCAATCTATCTCTGGACACACACTCACTCACACAGACACACATGCATACACACTCTCTATGGGGCAATTTGGAGAACTTAATTGACCTTGATCCATGTTTTTGGACTGTGGGAGGAAACCGGAGAACACGGAGGAAACCATATATATATATATATATATATATATATATATATATGCTGCACTATACAAATAACTGAATACAGTTTAATACATATCCATGACCAATAGACTTTCTTTTTTATGGGGGGTGGGGGGGGGGATACTCTTTATATTTTTACACGTCTCCTCTATATTTTAATTTTTTTAATCTTTATTTTAATCTCCTAATCTCACATTTTGTATAATTAATTCTTATATTTCTATTCTGAAGTTGTTTAACTTATGCAATGTCATACAGCTCCTGAGAGTATAGTACTTTTAAACTTCAAGTAGAAATAAGTCACTCATGTTATTTACTGTAAATAAAACAAATCCTAAAAGCAAATTTAATATTTGGAATGTGATTAAGTCTAAATACACACTGTTTTTTTTTTTTTTTTTGCATTTTTTTCCTTATGGTAATTTTAATTCAATAATGATGACAATAATTTAATGTTCATCAGCGTCAACATCAATTGGACAATAATACAGACATGTAACTTCATCAACCTGCACTGTCGTCAATAAGGGACCATCTGTAACTGCAAACTTATATTTCTACAACCCCTGTGGGGTCCCGGGTTAAAATAGGTCCCCGCCCCCTCTGCCACTCGTAAGAGGCGAGCAATGAGCCGCCTTGTTTGCCGTGAGGTGCGACCCGTGTCTGGGGAGGGAGGGATCCTTGTGTTTGAGGGGAGTGACGGCCGAGGCCGTCATGTCCGCAACACAACACTTTGGCCCCGACTTCACATAGACGGGAGGTTGGAGTGGCCCACTCCAATCAACTGGCTGGTCAGAACATGCCCTAGGTGGTTGATACCCCTGGAAGGCGCTGGCTTAGAGTCAATCGAGTGACAATAACATCGGTTGCTTGAGTATATCACTCCTATAGCCCTGGTGTTTATCCGCTGGAGTTCCATCCATTCAACCATCCATTTATCTTTTGCTTAATCATCTACCAGAGTCATTGGGGGGGGGGGTCCTCATGCCCATCCAGAGGAGAATGTTTCGGGCGCTGGGCAGATACACCCAGAACAGGGCGCCAATCTATCACAGGACACACACTCACACACATACACACACACTCTATATGGGGCAATTTGGAGAATTCAATTGACCTTGATCCATGTTTTTGGACTGTGGGATGAAACCGGAGAACCCGGAGGAAACCCACACAGACACAGTGAGAACATGCAAACTAAACCCAGATTGGGATTCAAACCAGGAATCCTTAGCGCTGAGAGGAGAACATGCCAACCACTAAGCCAC
>JAFMOC010000694.1:102500-165000 GCA_019802505.1 Corydoras sp. C115
ACTCCTGAAAGTAAAATGAAGAATAAGAATTCAAGAAGCCTTTATTGTCATTTACTTAGCATGTGGTGCATGAAATGTAAACAAAATTCCGTTTCACGAACCCAGTTTACCCTAATGGAAGTTTTTTTTTGTTTTGTTTGTTTGTTTTTTTTTAAATATGATGTTAGAATTTGTAGAACTCAATTGACCTTGATCCATGTTGGACTGTGGGAGGAAACCGGAGAACCCGGAGGAAACCCACACAGACACGGGGAAAACATGGAAACTCCACCTAGATTGGGATTCGAACCGGGAATCCCTAGCGCTGAGAGGAGAACATGCTTGACCACTAAGACACCGTGCCGCCCTTCACACAAAAATCATTATTCATTCAATATCTCCCGCTTTATCCTCTATTAGGGTCACGGTGGGGTTCCCCATACCCATCCAGGGGAGAACGTCTCGGGCGCTGGGCAGATAGACCCAGGACAGGGCGCCAACCCATCGCTGGGCACACACTCACTCACACAGACACACTCTATATGGGGCAATTTTGAGAATTCAATTGACTTGATCCATGTTTTTGGGCTGTGGGAGGAAACCGGAGAACCCAGAGGAAACCCACGCAGACACAGGGAGAATATGGAAACTCCACCCAGATGGGGATTCAAACCGGGAATCCCTAGCGCTGAGAGGCGAACGTGCTAACCACTAAGCCACCGTGCCGCCCCAAAAATCATTAATGAAAATCAAATGTATTATCCAATGAAGGCCTGGATTTGGAGTCACAGACAAAATTAAAGCGAAAAAACACACTACAGGCTGAGACAACTTTGATGTAATGTCCTTAAAACAAGTCAAAATGAGTATCGTGTGTGGCCTCCATGTGCCTGTATGACCTCCCTACAACGCCTGGGCATGCTCCTGATGATGTGGCGGTTGGTCTCCTGAGGGATCTCCTCCCAGACCTGAATTAAAGGATCTGCCAACTCCTGGACAGTCTGTGGTGCAACGTGACGTTGGTGGATGGAGCGAGACATGATGTCCCAGATGTGCTCAATTGGATTCAGGTCTGGGGAACAGGCCGGCCAGTCCATATATATTTGCCTGGGAAGCTGTAGTGCTTGTTGGGACCAGGAATCGAACTGGTGGTCTTCAGGTCGCAAGGCTCCAGTGTGATTCCTTGCTCTTATGGGCACTGGGAGAGGCCTTAACACCCACTCTGACACTGATCTGGATTAACTCCCATCTACCACCTCTAGAGGGCTCTCACTCACCTGTTCCTCTCTGCTGTTGATGAGCACCAGATCTGCTTTTTTCGCTTTGCAGTTGTCACGGCTCGAACTCCAGCTTGTGACTTGATCAGTCATCCAGTAAATACTAGAATTAAAATACTTGGCTCCTGATACCAGTTTACCTTAATGAAGACAAGAAACATTATTATCGCTCTGAATCATAATGACATTCAGTAAACAGTGACCCTCAAGGAATAAGACTGGGCGTGGTAGCTCAGTGGTTTGGCCGTTGGGCTATTGATCTGAAGGTTGTGGGTTCAAATCCCAGGTCCACTGATGTTACCAAAGTGGGTCCTTGAGCAAGACCCTTAACCCTCATTGCTCCGGGGATACTGAAGCCGACCCGGTACGCTGACCCCAACCATCAAATTGGAATACTTGTAAGTTGCTTTGCATAAAAGTGTCTGCTTAATGGCCAAATGAAAATATCAGACCAATCAATTAATCGTTTTATATCCCTGTCCTGAGTATCCTTCTCAATCATCTCAACAACCTGCATGTCCTTAACATTCATGACATTTTATAAACCTCCTCTTTGGCTTACCTCCCCTCTTTGCTACGGCCTAACCACCTACATCGGCCTACCCATGACCTTGTGAAATGGAAGGGTCTTAAAGTTGACCCTTGATGCAGCCCCATGTCCACCTTAGATCCATCTTTCATTCCTACTGTACATCTCCTCACTGTCACACTGTCCTTATACATATCCTAAACCACCCACACATACTTCCCTGTAGCGGTAAACTGCAAGTATTTTACTTTTTTTGTCATAGAAGAACAGAAGGTAATTTGATGCCCTAAAATCATGAAAAATAACTGAATACATGCCACTTTTTAAACAAAACTACTCGACAAAACGACCATTCATATTGAACACTGTGTGAAAGATGACAATCACATACCGAGTTTAGGTATCAGCCTCTGTAATTCATCTTTCTTCCCCTGTAATTGGACATTTTCAGTACTCAAGTTATTGTATCTGGCCAGTAATTGGACATTTTCAGAACTCAGGTTATTGTATCTGGCCAGCAATTGGACATTTTCGGTATTCAGGTTATTGTATCTGGCCAGTAATTGGACATTTTCAGAACTCAGGTTATTGTATCTGGCCAGCAATTGGACATTTTTGGTATTCAGGTTATTGTATCTGGCCAGCAATTGGACATTTTCAGTACTCAGGTTATTGTATCTGACCTGTAATTGGACGTTTTCAGTACTCAGGTTATCGTATCTGGCCTGTAATTGGATGTTTTTCGTTGTCATGGAGGTGTTTTTAATTAACAGCAGGATAAGGGACACCAGTAGAAGAATGGACAGCAACACCAGACACCCGGTGATCAGTCTGGAACATGTACAACCGCCTGGAACCTCAGCTCCTATAGAAAAATAGACAGTATAGAGACAGTAATGTTAATATTAGATGTAGAATTAACATGAACAGTTTATCAGGATACCATAAATAGTGTTAGTTTTATCGGCTTAGCGTCATTATATTTTTATTCCTCTGTCTATTTGAATTAAATTAAACACCCATGTCATGGTGGAGCTGGGATCAAACACTTTTTGGTTCGCTGAGAGGCGACAAATGTGAGGTAATGGATCTCACCTGTGACTTGTCTGTACAGGAAGTATTTTTGGTGTTTGTGGTTCGACCAGGCAACCAAATGCTGGACTTTTCAAATAACATCATACTGTGTTTAGAGACTTGGCTTTTACCGCCCAGATTTTCTCTGACCTGAATCTCCTCATGATCAACTGTAGACGGTAAATGCTCCGAAACATGTCTGACCAATTTTCAGACGATGATCTCATAACGTTGTCACAAAAACCAAACACACCTCAGCTGCTTAAATGTTGTGAAATAAAATGTATTATTATTATTATTATTATTACTTTAATTATTATTATTATTATTATTATTATCATCCATCCATTATCTTCCTGCTTTATCCTCGACTAGGGTCACCATGCCCATCATCCAGGGGAGAACGACAGGGGGGCAATCAATTACTGGACAAACACTCACTCACACACACTCTATATGGGGCAATTTGGAGAATTCAATTGACCTTGATCCATGTTTTTTGACTGTGGAAGGAAACCGGAGAACCAGGAAGAAACCCATGCGGACACGAGGAGAACATGGAAACTCCACCCAGATGGGGATTCGAATCGGGAATCTCCAGTGCTGAGAGAAGAACATGCTAAAAAAAAGCCACCGTGCCGTCCCTATTATTATTATTATTATTATTATTATTATTATTATTATTATAAAAGTAGAACTCAAAGAACTATATTAGCTTGGGTCATTGATTTATTAAGAAAAATGTTCTAATAATACAGAGTAACATCCGACACCTTTAGAATATTCAGATAAATTACCTTTAATAATAGTTAATTACCTAACTTTAATGTAAATCTTTATACTAGCAGATTGTTACCTGTATGCTGATGTAGGTCATCAGTTGGGTTGCTTGCCGGTTGGGGTTTACGACATCCAACAGTGTCGACGCTCTCATAAATATCCACCACCCGCTCTACGGTCTCTGCTTTTTGCTCCATTGTGTTGATGTTGTCGGAATCGGGCTGAGAACTTTGTTAGAACGCTGCGTTCTATCCGAAGCAACAGTTACCTTGTGTAGAGAACTCGTACCTGCGACTGAATTTACAGCTTATCTCATCATGTGGTTGTTTTTATTAAAGAGAAGTATGCATGGTCATGTAATCTCAGGGAAGTCACACGTACTTGCGGATAACAATAGCCCTGATGTGGTTCACCTGAAATGGTTAATTGGAATCTGAATACTTCATTAATTCTAAGGGGAAGTTGTCGTGACAGGAAAACATCCATCCACTATATCCTCTACTAGGGTCGTGGGGGGAGGTTCCCCATGTCCATCCAGGGGAGAACATTTCGGGCACTGGGCAGATACACCCTTCTATCATTGAACACACACACTCACTCACTCACACAGACACACACACACTCTATATGGGGCAATTTGGAGAATTCAATTCACCTTGAATCCATGTTTTTTGACTGTGGGAGGAAACTAGAGAACCCGGAGGAAACCCACACGGGGAGAACATGCAAACTCCACCCAGATTGGGATTCCAACCGGGAATCCCCAGCGCTGAGAGGAGAACATGCCAACCACTAAGCCACCATTTACATGTACTGTCCTCAAAGTTGCAGCTTCACAACTTAGGAAATTTCCGGAAAATGTTATCAGAGATGGGGGGCACGCTGGCATAGTGGTTGGCATGTTCTCCTCTCAGCGCTAGGGATTTCTCGGTTCAAATCCCAATCTGGGTGGAGTTTGCATGTTCTCCCCTTGTCCGCGTGGGTTTCCTCCGGGTTCTCTGGTTTCCTCCCACAGTCCAAAAAACATGAATCAAGGTTAATTGAATTCTCCAAATTGCCCCAAATAGTGTGTCTGTGTGAGTGAGTGTGTGCCCAGTGATAGATTGCCCCCCTGTCCTGGATGTATCTGCCCAGTGCCCGAAATGTTCTCCCCTGGATGGGCATGGGGAACCACCCCGCCACCCTAGTACAAGATAAAGCAGAAGATAATGGATAGATGGATGGAAGATGAATGCTGGTAGATCATGATGGATGACCGGTCCATTGGGGAAAAAGTAGATCCCAGGCCAGAGAAGTGGACACACCTGTTTTAAACCATAAAGGACTTAAGGGTTTAGCTAAATTCTAAATACTTTAGCTGTGGATCTCAACTTTAAGTGTGTGGAACCCTCCGTGATGATGATGATGATCACGTTCTCGCTGATGATATAAAACCACTGAAGATAACTGAGCAACAAAACCAATCGACTGCATTCTGACTGATGTCTCAGGAGATTATTATAAGACTGAAATCCTGATGTCAGTGTTTGAGCGCGTAAGTGTTTTTAACAGAACGTATCAGAAACGATCGTGTTCCCCTGCCCCGACCCTGGAACAGCACCTGCCTGACGTCTAGTGTAATAAAACATTTCTTCCTCGTCTGCTCAGGACTTCCAGTTTTCTGCGCATTACGGCCTGCTGAACACAAAGTCCCCGAATTGATGTAACCTGTTAGATTAAGCTTTCATTACTCTTTCCTCCTTCTGAACAATGTGACAGAAGAAGGTTAATCACCGCAGGACAACTGATTCTTTCCTGGCAGCGATTTTTAAAATAGGAATTTATATTTCTTTTAATTTCATTTCTTGAGCAGATATTGTAAACTATTATTATTATATCCATTATCTTCCGCTTGTCCGGGGTTCAGGTCACGGGGGCAGCAACCGAAGTAGGGAGACCCAGACCTCCCTCGCCCCAGCAACCTCCACCAGCTCGATTGGGGGAACCCCGAGGTGTTCCCAGACCAGCTGAGAGATATAATCCCTCCAGCATGTCCTGGGTCGTTCCGGGGGTCTCCTCCCATCTGGACTTGCCTGAAACACCTCCCTAGGAAGGCGCCCAGGAGCCATCCTTACCAGATGCCCCAACCACCTCAACTGGCTCCTTTCGATGTGGAGGAGTAGCGGCTCCACTCTGAGTCTCTCCCGGATGACCGAGCTTCTCACCCCGTCTCTAAGGGAGAGCCCAGCCACCCTGTGGAGAAAACCCATTTCGGCCGCTTATTCGCGATCTTGTTCTTTCTGTCATTACCCAAAGCTCATGACCATAGGTGAGGGTCGGAACGTAGATTCACTGGTTAATCGAGAGCCTTGCCTTATGGCTCAGCTGCTTTTTTACCACAACAGACCTTTATAGGATGTGCATCACTGCTGACCCCGCCCCAATCCGCCTGTCAATGTCACGCTCCATCCTAACATCACTCGTGAACAAGACCCTGAGATACTTAAACTCCTCCACTTGAGCCAAGATCTGATCCCTGACCCAGAGAGGACTCTCTACCCTTATTATTATTATTATTATTATTACTATTATTATTATTATTATTATTACTACTACTACTACTACTACTACTACTACTACTATTCTTTATTTATTTATTTTATTATTATTATTATTATTATTATTATTATTATTATATTTATTATTTTTATTATTATTACTATTATTATTATTATTATTATGATTATTATTATTATTATTATTATTATATACAGTGGAGGAAATAAGTATTTGATCCCCCACTGACTTTAAGTGTTTTAATACAAAAAAAATTATGAAACGTCTCCTAATTTTATGCCAGCTTTATTTTAACAGTGCCACATCGAAAGAAAAACAGAGAAAATTACATGAAATTAAAAATAGAAAATAATTTGCATTTCACAGAGGTAAATAAGTATTTGATCCCCTAGTAAAACATCATTTAATACTTGGTGGCAAAACCTTTGTTGGCAAGCACAGCAGTCAGACGTTTCTTATAGTTTTTTATTAGGTTTACACACATTCCAGGAGTAATTTTGGCCCACTCCTCTCTGCAAATGCATAGTCTAAAATAACTTTAAAATAAGAAACATCTCTATGTATGTATATGTATGTGTGGAGTGTGTGTGTGTACAATTAAACAGAACAGACAGTTCTTTATGACTTTCCTGTATTTCTCCAAACAGAATATGTTTATATATCTTGTATATCTTATTTAAATGTACCTTTCTCTAACGTAAGAAAACATATTAATCATGGAACTTTCATACGATTTCACATTGTTTCTAAAATTAAAACACGTTTGAATGTTGTTTGGGTTTTAGCAGGAGCGCATGCGCAGACGGTGAAACCTCCTTTTGATCATGGCATACATTCTGCAGATCTCGTGCTGCATCCCGCTGCCGTTCTGACCTCATTTGCATAATTTGTGTTGGTAGGCGTGGCCTTATCATGCGTCCGCATTCGCGATTGGTTGACATTCAAACAGCCCGCATCTCCCCGATAACAGACAACACAGCCGTGCAATTGCAGATCATAAAACACGCATTTCAAAACTGCAGTCTGACTTTCGATAACAATGCCGGACAACGTCTCAATTTGCGGGACGCCTGAAAAGTAACGACATTGCGCGACTGTCCCGCACAAAGCGGCACATATAGTCACCCTATTGAAATATTAACCAGATTGGGATTCGAACCGGGAATCCCTAGTGCTGAGAGGAGAACATGCTAAACCACTGAGCCACCGTTCCGCCCACACACAGTTCAATATGAAGATAATAGACAAGCATGAGAACCTAAAGAAGGTTCTAGAGTGTCTACTGCAACTGTTGCTGCTCCTACAATTTCTATAGCATCATCCAGTGCAGTGGATCGCTGTTATTGTATTTTCTATTTTATTTTATTTTTTACGGTGGCTTAGTGGTTTAGCATGTTCTCCTCTCAGCGCTAGGGATTTCCGGTTCGAATCCCCATTTGGGTGAAGTTTCCATGTTCTCACCGTGTCTGCGTGGGTTTCCTCCGGGTTCTCCGGTTTCCTCCCATAGTCCAAAAACATGGATCAAGTCAATTGAATTCTCAAAATTTTCCCATATGGAGTGTGTCTGTGTGAGTGAGCGATGGATTGGCGCCCTGTCCTGGGTCTGTCTGCCTGGCGCCCGGCCTTCAAAACTTAGAAAATTTCCGGAAAATGTTATCAGAGATGGGGGGCACGCTGGCATAGTGGTTGGCATGTTCTCCTCTCAGCGCTAGGGATTTCCCGGTTCAAATCCCAATCTGGGTGGAGTTTCCATGTTCTCCCTGTGTCCGCGTGGGTTTCCTTCGGGTTCTCCAGTTTCCTCTCACAGTCCAAAAACATGGATCAAGTCAATTAAGTTCTCCGAATTGATCCATATAGAGTGTGTCTGTGTGAGTGTGTGCCCAGCGATGGATTGGCGCCCTGTCCTGGGTCTATCTGCCCAGTGCCTGAAACGTTCTCCACTGGATGGGCATGGGCACCCCCACCCCGCGACCCTAATAGAGGATAAAGCAGGAGATAATGAATGAATGAATGATTTAAAATGTTTTGTAAACGTTCATTCATCCATTATCGGCTGCTTCATCCTCTACTCGGGTTCCTCATGCCCATCCAGGGGAGAACGTTTGGGGCGCTGCACCAAGAACACTCCATCACCAATCCATCTCTGTACACAATGAAGTGTGTTCACCTGAACTCGAGTGTTCACCTGAACACAATGAAGAAGGAAGCGGCATTTGATTACTGAGATTCGCTGCTCCAATTCAATTTAATTAATTTTTTTTACAAACGCGGCACTCAGAACTAGTGACGTGTTGATGAAGCCTCGTGAAAGCTTGAAGCTTTCCATTAAAATGGTTCGAGAAAACGTTCACTGTTCAGTGCTGCATTGGCACACAAGCCCCCCCTGCTGGTCAAAACTCTTATTGTCACTTCAACTGTTTGTAAGCAGAGATTTGCTACGTCGGTAAAGTTAGTTTGATATTCGACATTCAGCAGACATTCGCGTTTTGCTCCGTCTCCCACTTTCAATCAAAGCCCTAAAATTATTTTAATTGCATTTTATAAATCACTACGGAATCAAGAACACACTACAAACTTTATATTTTGTCAAAATTCCCGGTGAGTTGATTTATCCGAGTAAATCGTCCAATATAGCCGGAATGGCAGCTGCAGCGTTAGGTGACAGCAAGGGACCGTCTATAAAATCCAGTCATTGCGGAAATACCGAAAAACATTACTGATATAAGGATCATGCTGGTGATAATTAAAAACATTTAAATCCCCCCCCCCCCCCCATTAAAAAAATATATATATATAAAGTGAAAATTATAACTGGACATGAAAAATATTTAGTGTTGAATGATGATGATTTTAAAATTCCATGTTATACAAAATTAACTTCAACTGTAAAATATTAATATTGCAATATATTACATATATTATATTCTCATTGTAGTTTACAGAAGGGCACATGAAAAATATACTACAACCTTCAGTTTGGGAATATATCCATCTGCTGGTTTTTAGTTCATTTTGTAAAGTTACAAATTCATTCTGTGAAACAGCAGAATGACATAATAATAAAAAAGCACTTGTAGTTCATAAAGACACAACTAGGGAACATACTACAACCTTCAGTTTGGGAAAATATTCTTTGGTTGATTTTTGATTCACTTTTGAAAGTTCCAATTTCCTCCTGCGAAAACGCAAAATGACATAATAATAAAAAAGCACTTGTAGTTCACAGAGACACAGCTAGGGAACATACTACAACCTTCTGTTTGCAAAAATATCCATCTGCTGATTTTTGGTGCATTTTTTAAAGTTACAAATTTATCCTGTGAAATAGTAAAATGACACAATAATAAAAAAGCACTTGTAGTTCACAGAGACACAGCTAGGGTACATACTACAACCTTCTGTTTGTGCAAATATCCATCTGCTGATTTTTGGTGCATTTTTTAAAGTTACAAATTCATCCTGTGTAACACCAGAATGACACAATAATGAAAAAGCACTTGTAGTTCACAGAGGAACAACCAGGGAACATACTACAACCTTTATTTTGGGAAAATATTCGTCGGTTGATTTTTGATTCACTTTTGAAAGTTACAAATTCCTTCTGCGAACCAGGAAAATAGTATAATAATATAAAAATACTTGTAGTTCATAAAGACACAACTAGGGAACATACTACAACCTTCAGTTTGGGAAAATATTCGTCGGTTGATTTTTGGTTCATTTTTTAAAGTTACAAATTCATCCTGTGAAAAACAAAATGATACAATAATAAAAAAGCACTTGTAGTTCATAGAGAACAGCTAGGGAACATACTACAACCTTCAGTTTGTGCAAATATCCATCTGCTGATTTGTGGTGCATTTTTTAAAGTTACAAATTCATCCTGTGAAACAGCAGAATAGTATAATAATTAAAAAGCACTTGTAGTTCACAGAGACACAGCTAGGGAACATACTACAACCTTCTGTTTGCAAAAATATCCATCTGCTGATTTTTGGTGCATTTTTTAAAGATACAAATTCATCCTATGAAACAGCAGAATGACATCATAATAAAAAAGCACTTGTAGTTCATAAAGACACAGCTAGGGAACATACTACAACCTTCTGTTTGGAAAAATATCCATCTGCTGATTTTTGGTTAATTTTTTAAAGTTACAAATTCTTCCTGTGAACCAGCAAAATAGTATAATAATATAAAAGCACTTGAAGTTCATAGGGGAACAGCTAGGGAACATACTACAACCTTCAGTTTGGGAAAAAAATCTTTGGTTGATTTTTGGTTCATTTTTAAAGTTACAAATTCCTCCTGTGAACCAGCAAAATAGTATAATAATATAAAAAGCACTTGTAGTTCATAGGGGAACAGCTAGGGAACATACTACAACCTTCAGTTTGGGAAAAAAAATCTTTGTTGATTTTTGGTTCATTTTTTAAAGTTACAAATTCCTCCTGCGAAAATGCAAAATTACATAATAATATATAAACACTTGTAGTTCACAGAGACACAGCTAGGGAACATACTACAACCTTCAGTTTGGGAAAATATCCATCTGCTGATTTTTGGTTCATTTTTTAAAGTTACAAATTCATCCTGTGAAACAGCAGAATGACATAATAATAAAAAAGCACTTGTAGTTCATAAAGATACAGCTAGGGAACATACTACAACCTTCAGTTTGTGAAAATATCCATCTGCTGATTTTTGGTTAAAATTTTAAAGTTACAAATTTCTCCTGTGAACCAGCAAAATGGTATAATAATATAAAAACACTTGTAGTTCATAGGGGAACAGCTAGGGAACATACTACAACCTTCAGTTTGGGAAAAAAATCTTTGGTTGATTTTTGGTTCATTTTTTAAAGTTACAAATTCCTCCTGCGAAAATGCAAAATTACATAATAATATAAAAACACTTGTAGTTCACAGAGACACAGCTAGGGAACATACTACAACCTTCAGTTTGGGAAAATATTCTTCGGTTGAATTTTGGTTAAAATTTTAAAGTTACAAATTCCTCCTGTGAACCAGCAAAATAGTATAATAATATTAAAACACTTGTAGTTCATAGGGGAACAGCTAGGGAACATACTACAACCTTCAGTTTGGGAAAAAAATCTTTGGTTGATTTTTGGTTCATTTTCTAAAGTTACAAATTCCTCCTGTGAACCAGCAAAATAGTATAATAATATAAAAGCACTTGTAGTTCATAAAGATACAGCTAGGGAACATACTACAACCTTCAGTTTGGGAAAAAAAATCTTTGGTTGATTTTTGGTTCAATTTTTAAAGTTACAAATTCCTCCTGCGAAAATGCAAAATTACATAATAATATAAAAACACTTGTAGTTCATAGAGACACAGCTAGGGAACATACTACAACTTTCAGTTTGGGAAGATATCCATCCGCTGATTTTTGGTTCATTTTCTAAAGTTACAAATTCATCCTGTGAAACAGCAGAATGACATAATAATAAAAAAGCACTTGTAGTTCATAAAGATACAGCTAGGGAACATACTACAACCTTCAGTTTGTGAATATATCCATCTGCTGATTTTTGGTTAAAATTTTAAAGTTACAAATTTCTCCTGTGAACCAGCAAAATGGTATAATAATATAAAAACACTTGTAGTTCATAGGGGAACAGCTAGGGAACATACTACAACCTTCAGTTTGGGAAAATAATCTTCGGTTGATTTTTGATTAAAATTTGAGAGTTCCAAATTCCTCCTGTGAAACAGCAGAATGGTATAATAATAAAAAAGCACTTGTAGTTCATAAAGACACAGCTAGGGAACATACTACAACCTTCAGTTTGGAAAGATATCCATCTGCTTATTTTTGGTTCATTTTTTAGTGTTACAAATTCCTACTGCGAACCAAGAAAATAGTATAATAATATAAAAATACTTGTAGTTCATAAAGGCACAACTAGGGAACATACTACAACCTTTATTTTGGGAATATATTTGTCGGTTCATTTTTGGTTCATTTTTTAAAGTTCCAAATTCATCCTGTGAAACAGCAGAATGGTATAATAATATAAAAGCACTTGTAGTTCATAGAGACACAGCTAGGGAACATACTACAACCTACTGTTTGTGAAAAAAATCTTTGGTTGATTTTTGGTTCATTTTTTTATGTTACAAATTCCTCCTGTGAACCAGGAAAATAGTATAATAATATAAAAGCACTTGTAGTTCACAGAGACACAGCTAGGGAACATATTTGGCTTAGTGATCTATGCTAGGGATTCTCGGTTTCAATCCCAATCTGGGTGGAATTTACATGTTCTCCCTGTGTTCGAGTGGGTTTCCTCCGGGTTCTCCGGTTTCCTCCCACAGTCCAAAAACAATGATCAAGGTCAATTGAATTCTCCAAATTGCCCCATATAGAGTGTGTTTGTGTGTGTCTGTGTATGTGCCAGTGATAGATTGGCGCCCTGTCCTAGGTGTATCTGCCCAGCGCCCAAAACATTCCCCCTGGATGGGCATGGGAAACCCCCCCACCACCACCCCATGACCCTAGTAGAGGATAAAGCGGAAGAAAATGAATGAATGAATTATATTTGAGATAAATATATGTTTTGTAATTAGTGTAAATTAACTTTGTTATTATTTTTATATTTACTTCTTTGTTTTTTTATTTGATCTTTACCAGGATGTTGCATTCATTAAATAGTTTTTCAAATCTGACACAATTTCTGTCTGTCTTATTTGTGTACACAAATATATTTGTGTAATGTACGACTAAGCACTACTGATCAAATATTGTACATCAAATATTGTAGTAAAACTTCAAAAGGTGTCATAGTTGGGTCAACATTAAATTATATTATAAGTGCAAACTTATAACACTCATAGCCAAAAAACACAAAAGTTTTGTAAATTGTGCTTCCGAAATCATGTATTACAGATTTAATAAGAAAAAGGCCATAATAGAACCAGTTTAATCAACAATTTTTTTTAATGTAACCAATGGAACTATTCCTCAGCTGTGCCTCTGTGAACTACAAGTGTTATGTTATTATGCCATTTCACTGGTTCACAGGAGGAATTTGTAACTTTAAAATTTTAACCAAAAATCAACTGAAGAATATAGAAGGTTGTAGTATGTTCCCTAGCTGTATCTTTATGAACTACAAGTGCTTTTATATTATTATACTATTTTGCTGTTTCACAGGATGAATTTGTAACTTTAAAAATTGAACCAAAAATCAACCAAAGATTTTTTTCCCAAACTGAAGGTTGTAGTATGTTCCCTAGCTGTTCCCCTATGAACTACAAGTGTTTTTATATTATTATACTATTTTGCTGGTTCACAGGAAGAATTTGTAACTTTAAAAAATTAACCAAAAATCAGCAGATGAATATTTTTCCAAACAGAAGGTTGTAGTATGTTCCCTAGCTGTGTCTCTGTGAACTACAAGCGCTTTTATATTATTATGTCATTTTGCGTTTTCGCAGGAGGAATTTGTAACTTTAAAAAGTGAACCAAAAATGAACCGATGAATATATTCCCAAAATAAAGGTTGTAGTATGTTCCCTAGTTGTGTCTTAATGAACTACAAGTGCTTTTTTATTATTATACTATTTTGCTGGTTCACAGGAGGAATTTGTAACTTTAAAAAATGCACCAAAAACCAGCAGATGGATATTTTTCCAAACTGAAGGTTGTAGTATGTTCCCCTGCTGTTCCTCTGTGAACTACAAGTGCTATTTTATTATTATGTCATTCTGCTGTTTCATGGGATGAATTTGTATCTTTAAAAAATGCACCAAAAATCAGCAGATGGATATTTTCCCAAACTGAAGGTTGTAGTATGTTCCCTAGCTGTGTCTCTGTGAACTACAAGTGCTTTTTAATTATTATGTCATTTTACTGTTTCACAGGATGAATTTGTAACTTTAAAAAATGAACCAAAAATCAGCAGATGGATATATTCCCAAACTGAAGGTTGTAGTATGTTCCCTAGCTGTTCCTCTGTGAACTACAAGTGCTTTTTTATTATTATACTATTCTGCTGTTTCACAGGATGAATTTGTAACTTTAAAAAATGCACCACAAATCAGCAGATGGATATATTCCCAAACTGAAGGTTGTAGTATGTTCCCTAGCTGTGTCTCTATGAACTACAAGTGCTTTTTTATTATGATGTCATTTTGTTGTTTCACAGGATGAATTTGTAACTTTAAAAAATGAACCAAAATTCAACCGACGAATATTTTCCCAAACTGAAGGTTGTAGTATGTTCCCTAGTTGTGTCTTTATGAACTACAAGTGCTTTTTTATATTATTTATACTATTTTCCTGGTTCGCAGAACGAATTTGTAACTTTCAAAAGTGAATCAAAAATCAACCGACGAATATTTTCCCAAAATAAAGGTTGTAGTATGTTCCCTGGTTGTTCCTCTGTGAACTACAAGTGCTTTTTTATTATTGTGTCATTCTGGTGTTACACAGGATGAATTTGTAACTTTAAAAAATGCACCAAAAATCAGCAGATGGATATATTCCCAAACTGAAGGTTGTAGTATATTTTTCATGTGCCCTTCTGTAAACTATATTTCAATATTAATATGCAATATATGTAAACTATATTGCAATATTAATATTTTACAGTTGAAGTTAATTTTGTATAACATGGAATTTTAAAATCATCATCATTCAACACTAAATATTTTTCATGTCCAGTTATAATTTTCACTTTATATATATATATATATATATATATATATATATATATATATATATATATATATATATATATATATAAATATATATTTATATATATATATATATATATATATATATATATATATATATATATATATATATAAATATATATTTATATATATATATATATATATATATATATATATATATATATATATATATATATATATATATATATATATATATATAGGGGGGGGGGGGGATTTAAATGTTTCTAATTATCACCAGCATGATCCTTATATCAGTAATGTTTTTCGGTATTTCCGCAATGACTGGATTTTATAGACGGTCCCTTGCTGTCACCTAACGCTGCAGCTGCCATTCCGGCTATATTGGACGATTTACTCGGATAAATCAACTCACCGGGAATTTTGACAAAATATAAAGTTTGTAGTGTGTTCTTGATTCCGTAGTGATTTATAAAATGCAATTAAAATAATTTTAGGGCTTTGATTGAAAGTGGGAGACGGAGCAAAACGCGAATGTCTGCTGAATGTCGAATATCAAACTAACTTTACCGACGTAGATTTGCTTTGGTCATCTACTGATTCATGTGCCAGTAGAATTGAATTGGAACAGCGATCCCGACGAGGTAGGGTTGCGCTTGATTGTTTAATATGTATATTTAATATGTTATGAAAATAATTAGATGATATTGTGTTTTTTAGAGTCGATGGTTTTCTCTGCAGTGTCTGGCTGCGGGGTGTGTACAGTATAAAGGAGCGTGGTATTAAAGTTAGTTTATTATTGGTGTGGTGTGTAAATTGTAGATTTTGGTTGTAATTTTGAGTTTGGTTTTCTGTTACGGGCTACATGTATTTGCATGCTTGTGTATACAAGAACACAGGTCTGAATTATGCTTTGTATTGTATTTTATTCAATTAAAAATCTTATGTATGAAGCTGCTAATTGGTTAAGGTGTAGGTTACAGGAATGAGCGTTGCTGTTTTGCCTGTTGTGTGTTTTATTAAATTCTTTTGTCTTTTCTCGAAACCCTGGTTTGTTTTTGTCACCGTGGAACATGACTGAATGACTCCGAGTCTCATTTATCTGCAGGAGTTTGTTACTTGCTTTGAAGTAGCGGCTGTCCATTTAATAGTGTATTATATCTGTGGTCTTTTTTCAAGATGGCTGGGTTGGTTTTCTACATTTCGTTTGCTGAACCAGGAGTAAAGCTAATGAGCACTTTGATTTTATTCTGCAGGTTGTTGTGTAGTATTTGTGTGTAAGACTCTTAGACAGTTGAGCTCTTGTTAAGGCTGCTGATGTCACAAATACACATGACGTCATTAGATCAGTTCATGTTCAGTGCTTTTTAAAAACATACACTCCCCTGGATATTTTTTTTATGTTTTTTTTTTTAAATCTCAGAACCTGAAATGACAAAGAGGGTGAATCTGCATGTGAGAATGTGAGCAGCTATAGGTGATAAAAATAAACCTTTAATACTGGATATATAACTATGGTACTCTGTGCTTCATAATTAGCGCAGTCATGTGTTCCGAGGGATACAGTGTAATGTAGACAAACAAAATGATTTACAAAATGACGTGGACGTGTCTTATTTTCATCATTAAATGGTGGCAACACTAAATGTGATCCCGTTTGTCCGGCTCACAAACATCCACAGAACCAAATAGCGTTACTTTAATGTCCCTACAATGTTCTCTGGTGTTTTCATTTTGGATGAAAGAACCTGATACAACTATTCCATAAAAGTAGAAGACAATTTATTGTGAAAATCACCCCCCCCCCCCCCCCCCCCCCCCCCCCCCACACACACACACACACACACACACATATACATAACATACTGTTATACAGCCATAAGCAGCGCAGCATAAGTTCAGCAACATCTTTTGAAGTGTCTTTGATTTGTGTTCTATAAATGTGGATCACGACTTAATGAACATGAGAACATGTGGGTTCCGGGTGGGAACCCGTTGAGAAGCCCTGCTCTAAAGTAAATAAAGCACACTATCATCAATCACACTCCCACAACACAACAGTGGAATAAATGCTTTAAGAAGAAAAATTTTAATACAAAGAAATCATTATGAAAAGTTCTGTTCTTATGTTCAGTTCAGATAAACATCTCTCAACTCACACATTCCATACAGAATGCTGATACAGGGAACATCATTCCATGTGGATTCTGCTTTGTCGTAGTTATTAGTAACAACACAGTCTTCATTTTTTCCAGAATCATCGGGTTCTCCATGCCTCCAGAACCTGAAACACATTAAACAATTATCACATGGCTAATTATACATACACAGTCATAACACGAGTATATGTATATAATATATAGTGGGCAGTGGTGGCTGATGCTAAAAAAATCGAGTGTAATCATTCATTATCTTCCACTTTAACCTCTGCTAGGGTCACAGGGGGAGGGGGGGTTCCCCATACCCATCCAGGGGAGAATGTTTTGGGCGCTGGGCAGAAAACATGAAAACACCACCCAGTTCACTGGTTTCCTCCCACAGTCCAAAAACATGGACTCAAGGTAAATTAAATGCTCTAAATTGCCCCATATAGTGTGTGCCCATTGATAGATTGCCCCTTTGTCCTGGGTGTATCTGCCCAGCGCCTGAAACGTTCTCCCCTGGATGGGCATGAGGAACACACCTTGTTTGTAGTAGAGGAATAGGTGGCACAGTGGCTTAGTAGTTTAGCTCGTTCTTCTCTCAGCACCAGGGATTCCCGGTTCGAATCCCAATCTGGTTGGGGTTTCCATGTTCTCCCCATGTCTGTGTGGGTTCCCTCCGGAAAATTAAATTGCAAAAGAGCCGACATTGCTGTGTGCTGCATAAACTTTATATTCAGTAGTTTAATAAAACTAATACGGTACGAGAGGGTGTGGCTTAATCTGAATAAGCCCATAAACATTTACATTATATTTATATTTAGTCATTTAGCAGACGCTTTTATCCAAAGCGACTTACAAATGAGAACAACACAAGTCAATGTACAAGCCATAAGAGGTGTTATGAGTCCCGGCGTGTTTTATGAGTTATGAGTCCCCCACCTCTTTATGTGATTTATTCTCAATAATACACAACCTCGAGTGTCTGATTGCTTTAATAAAACACTTACAATCACACTATAATAAAAAACAAGCTCTGATTCAGAAATGCCTTTATTGAAAGATAAATCGTTAATAATCTGATCCTCCACCACGTCATCTAGTCCATTTTATAAAGTGAACACTGACCCAGAGTGAATGGTTTCCAGCTTCACTAACTTTCAAACACTGCCATCTAGTGGCCAACGTTCAGAACACAGTTTAAAAAAGACCATAAATGCCCGTTTTATAAAGTTTTCTTTACTCATCTGGTGGTTACTTACGAAGTGGTTAGTGCTGAACCGTCTATCCATTTAAATCGTCCCTCCTGATCTACGTCAGTCAGACCAATCCAGGCTAGTTGAGATTTAAAGTGCTGATAGATGAACTCCTGGAAGCAGCATGAAGAATACACTTAATATAATTAACTGCTAAACTTATACACAATATGTTTTAAACTAAACTTCTGTATACATGCAAAGAAATACAATAGTGCTTAAATAAAAATGAAACTTAATGGAATTGTAATCTTTCCACTAGAGGTTTTTTTTTATTGTTTTTCTCTAGCAATGAGGCTCTGATCGTCAGGGCTGAAACACTAGGGGGAGCACTCTGACACATTATGCGATCGCTAAGGAAATGTTTTCGTGACACCAACGGCCTGGTCATGTGGCATTGTTTGTTACGTTGTACAATATGTAACGTGACGTTGATCTTTTTTGCCTTCAAGAGGAGTGTGTCCTCCACATTTAACCCATCAATGCAGTTAAACACACACACACACACACACACACACACACACACACACACACACACACACACACACATACACACACACTGAGTGAAGTGAGTCCACGAGCTCGGAGTGGTGGGCAGCCCTGTTCATGGAGCTCGGGGAGCAATTGGTGTTGGGTGCTTTGCTTAAGGCAGTGCTTCTCAAAAAGTGGGGCCCAGTGCGGTGCCTGGGGGGGTGGGGGGGGGGGGGGGGCATAACAAGATATCACAGAGCAAGTGTTAAGTGAACTGAACAAACCCTTAAGAGACAACATGGAGAAATATTTAACAGGGATGGCGGAGAGAGATGAAGATAACGAGAGCAAAAAAAGTCAACCGAAAGCTAAAACGAGGAAATATGACGAAGCGTATGTAGCACTTGGCTTTACTGTAACTAAAGCTGGGAGACGAAGAAAGACCGGCGTGTCTTCTGTGTCTTAAAATGTTGGCAGCGGACAGCATGAAGCCAAATAAATGAAGGCGTCACTAAAGACATTACACCCCAATCACGCTGATAACCGCCTGTGTATTTTAATCGAAAGTGTGACACGTACAGCCAGAAATCATCCCGCTTTATTAAAGCTACTTCAGAAAAGATGTGCGCTGCAAAACGGGCACGTTGGAGACATTAGTTCTGACTTCCTTCTTTTGATTTAAACATTTTTTTTTTATTTAATTTCATTTTTCAGTGTCAAATGCCAGTCAGTTCAAAAATGTTTCCAGTTTAAATAAGGATTTCATTTGTTTCTGTTACAAAATAAAAAACAAAGTTAATAAAATTATTCTGCGTTCTAAGTTGATCTATATTTCTTTTTTTTTTGTTTGTTTTCTTTATTGTTAATAAGGATACATTGTTATAAAATAGGTGCGCTTATAACAAATTTATAGACAAATCATACTCAAACATTCATCCCATTTTGTCATGGGTGGGGTGCGTGTGTAGGGGGGGGGGGGGTGCAAAATGTTTTCTTCTTCCTAAGGGGGCTCAACAGAAAATAATTGAGAATCACTGGCTTAAGGCACTTCAGCTGTAGTACTTGCTGGGACCGGGAACTGAACCAGGGATCTTAGGTCACCAAGCTGGCCTCTCAACCCAAAGTCTGCAGAATGTGCCACTTCCTGTTCTGGAAGCCCATGTTCCTGGGATAGGCCTTATACCCACGGTGACCATGAGTCCCTCACCTGTTCCTCTCTGTTGTTGATGATCACCAGATCAGCTTTGTTCTCTTTGCAGGTCTCTCTGCTTTCACTCCAGCTTTGCGGTTCATCAGTGATCCAGTAAATATTATTATTAAAATACTTTGCTCCTGATATCAGTTCACCACATGAGGAAAAAGAAAATCATTATGTCTCTGTATTCTGATGACATTCAGTAAAAAGTCACAGAAACCTCATCACACATCCATTGACCTCTTGACCTCTCAGTCCTCCTGTTTAGGCATATATGATCTAGAACCATAAAATTGTAACACTGTTTTATTGTAGCCTCTCCACAAGCTGTAATTAACTCCTTTCTCTTTGAAACACAACGTCCCCAAGACCAACACCTGAGGCATCAGTGTGTACCCCAAAGGTTCTGCTGAAGTTCTGCAGGACAGGACCTTTACATAACATGTCTTGAAGGTCACAAAATACTTCCTCCTGTTCAGTGCCCCCATGAAAGTGGTCCCCTCACTCCTTTCACAAGCCTGTACATGCCCGTGCAAACAAGAAATGATCCATAGTTGTGCCACACCCACTTGTAATTCACACAGCAATGTAAACAAATGCATTAACAAAAGAACTGCTGACTCCACTCATCCTGGACATCACAGCCTCCAACCACTTCCTCTTTGGTAGAAGATTCAGGGTCATTAAAGCCAGCACAACCAGGTACCCTAACAGCTGTTGTCCCAGAGCTGTAGCACTCAGCAACCACAGTGGACACTCCTCACTTTAAAAAAATTCACAACCTGCAACTTACTACCTCTTGTACCAGACATTAGGAGCGTAACACCTTCTGTACATCTCATCACTGTCACACTGTCCTTATACATATCCTAATCCACCCACACACACTTCCCTGTATACTGCAAGTATTTTCTTAAATGTATTATAGAAAAACAAGTGAAATTGATAACCTATAATCATGAAAACTAAACTGAATACATGCTCTTTTATTTTTAACAAAACTTATTAAATAACTCATAATTCATGTCATGACATTGACATCTGAATTAAAGACAAAAATCACATACCCACTTTAAGTATCAGCTTCTTTAATTCATTGTTCTTCTCCTGTAATTGGATGTTATCAGTACTCAGGTTATTGTAACTGGTCTTTAATTGGATGTTTTCACTTTGCAGGTTATTGTAATTGGTCTGTAATTGGGTGAATTCAGTTTGCACGTTATTGTAATTGGTCTGTAATTGGGTGAATTCCATAGAGATCATTGCATATTTGATCAAAATCAGTGTAATGGACACCAGTAGAAGACCAACAGGCAGCAGCAGCAGACACTCTGTCATCAGTCTGGAACATTTGCTCCTGCTGCGATCAGCTCCTGGAGGAAAATGCACAGTCCAGAGATCAAAGGCTAATTTAAAACAATTATTACGCAGCACTACAGCGGTCCACAGAGGACATGGTATTAATTTTTTTAAGTCATAAAGCATAATAAAACTTATTATCGCATGATCACCACTTATTTTTTATTGAGTGTTGAAGTGCAGGTCGTTCTGTCAGAACTCCTGACATAAAGGGGGGGTTTCATGATAGTGTTGATGACAGTTTGATGGTAAATTGAGTACGACTTCTAGGATGGGAACGGTGGCTTAGTGGTAAGCATGTTCTCCTCTCCACTAGGGATTCCCGATTCGAATCCCAATCTGGGTGGAGTTTGCATGTTCTCCCCGTGTCCGCGTGGGTTTCCTCCCACAGTCCAAAATCATGGATTCAAGGTGAATTGAATTCTCCAAATTGCCCCATATAGAGTGAGTGAGTGTGTGTTCAGTGATAGATTGCCCCCCTGTCCTGGGTGTATCTGCCCATCGCCCGAAACGTTCTCCCCTGGATGAGCATGGGGAACCCTCCCCCCCCCGACCCTAATAGAGGATAAAGTGGAAGATAATGGATGAATAAATCAAAATTAAATATTTATGTCAACAAATCAAATTATAAATCATAATTTCATGTGCGTCCATATTTTATCCAACTATTAACTCATTATCTTCAGCTTTATCCCGGAGCAGCTGAACAATCGACTAATTGACAATTGACTAATTTTTTAAAAGCTAGTAGCGACAAATCTAACGACTTTTTCTGGTGATATTGGAGACTCTGCAGTGAACACGTGTTGTAGTGGTTAGATATCTGTTGTGACACCAACCTGCGGTCTTTATTAGTCTTAATTACCCAGTGATGTCACGTAGGTTGTCACTTTTTCGATTCGTATGAGCGTAAATCCTTATTATTGTACATTTTAAAGATGTAGTCATGAAAAAATACTTATTTATGGCTACAAGTAATTTTTTTTACGTGCAAACTCTAAGGCCACAGCAGCCTTATCCTGTAGGTGTGTGTTTTTAGTTTTTTAAGCAGATGATGTGTGTATTGTGATGTGTTCTTAGGAAGTCACAAGTACACCCTGACAACAAGGACACCGAACAAACATCAACCAATCAACCAATCATCAACCTAAATACATCCACACAGACCGGACGAAGCTACACACAAATAGAATTGTGGTTGGAGGTCTGATTCCTGAGCCTCTCTCTCTCACACACATTCTAAGAAAAGCAATTAATAAAGAAAACAGAACTCGCGTGGTGAGTGATCACATGTTAAAATAGAATGTGGCTCTCAGACGAGCAATAAACAGAACCCAATGTATATAATGATGATCCACACAACCAGTGTTCCATGGTTCTGTGATTCAGTTCTGTGATACAGCATTATTTTGGTTTAGAACACGGTGCAGCTGCTTTGAGACCATGCTCTATAGAACTACAGTGTTTAATTAAAGTCTAAATGAAGAATAAAGTGCTATATAAACTAATCAACCTGAAACATGAATATGTAAGTAGGGTTACCTATGTTTAATACAGTGTTTAATTAAAGTCTGAAGCAGTAGACTCCACACAGTGCTGAGAGGTGAACGTTCTAACCACTAAGCCACCGTGCTGCCGTTTAGAAATAAATTTTTTTAAATATCTTTAAATATTTCTGTTCTCCATAAAAATGTTCCTGTCAAAATCATACAAATTTAAAATATGAGCACGCTAACCTGAAAGATGAATATGTAAGTAGGGTTACCTGTGTGTTGAGGCTGTAGGTTTTCATTGGTGTTTGCACCCCTGGCCTTTGTGTCAGAGTCGTCAGCTGTACAAATCTCAATACTCTCACAATTGTTATCCTCCACCGTCTCGATTCTGTGGTCCGTCAGATCCAAAGCAACATTATAACAAACCTTCTGCGTTCCAGACATCGTAAAACAAAACTCACTCTGCTGATCTGTCGCTCTGCAGCAGCTCACAGTCAATACACTGGTTTAACAGAATCAACCTTCTGGAGACGTTAAAAAAGGAAGTGCTGTCTGTTACACTGAGGGTATGTCCAAAAATACACATGACATCATTAGATCAGTTCATGTTCAGGGCTTTTTAAAAATAAACACTCCCCTGGATTTTTCTTTTTCTTTGTTCTATTCAGACTCTGTCTGTGGTCAGTCCACAGTGGCTCTGCGCATGCGCAGTTGATGTGCAATGTGGGCATGAAGCGGTGTTGGTGTAACTGTGGATGTTGTGGGACGGTAACTGAGAAAAAGAGCATCTGTTCATCTCAGAGTCTCCAAAAGTCTCCAACAACGCCACAAAAAGATCGCTACATTTGTCTTTAGTCACTTTATTAAAAAATAATTCACTAGAGGCTCTGAAAAGTCACTAAATATAACCACAAACTCGCTAAGTTGACAACACTGCTTCTTGCATGCACATTCAGCCTCCTGCGGTGTCACTTCCTGTCCTCACACACTCACACTGTCTGTTTTTCTGATGAACCAGACTTCAGCTCATATACCGGGTCACATGATCTGTCAGTTCATCTACACCAGGGCTGCCCAATACGTGGATGGTGCAGGGGTGTGGGGAAGATCACGATGGAGGTTTGAATAAAATAAAGTGTTTATCACGTGTAAGCGCATTTTTTATAGCATAGTATCTGAAGCACTTACATACACATTAACAGACACACACACACATTAACACACACACACACACACACATTAACACACACATTAACAGACACACACACACACACATTAACATACGCAATGTGATTCATTCTGAATCTGAATCTCTATCGCTGTGCAAGTGAGCTGTTCCCAAAACGAGCATGTGCCCCCGCCTCCATGCTTAAATCCGAAGCACTGCCTCGCGAATCATCTACATTAAATTTACATTACATTAGATTTACATTACATTAGATTTACATTACATTACATTAGATTTACATTACATTACATTAGATTTACATTACATTACATTAGATTTACATTACATTAGATTTACATTAGATTTACATTACATTACATTTACATTGCATTAGATTAGATTTACATTACATTAGATTACATTACATTACATTAGATTACATTACATTAGATTTACATTAAATTTACATTACATTAGATTTACATTACATTACATTAGATTTACATTACATTACATTAGATTTACATTACATTAGATTTACATTAGATTTACATTACATTACATTCCATTTACATTACATTAGATTAGATTTACATTACATTAGATTACATTACATTAGATTTACATTACATTACATTACATTTACATTACATTAGATTAGATTTACATTACATTAGATTACATTACATTAGATTTACATTACATTACATTACATTTACATTACATTAGATTAGATTTACATTACATTAGATTACATTACATTAGATTTACATTAGATTTACATTACATTACATTAGACAGTTTCTGTTTGTGTTTTTCTTCTTTATTTGACCGACAAGAGGAGTGAAGGACTTTGCTCCAAATGAATTAAAACAGCTCTTTCATTTAGAGTGAGAGGATGAATATTTGTTTACGATGTCAAACTTAAAATATGTTCATGTTCTGTTTGGGGAAATGTGGGTTACGCTGATTGTTGTACATTTGTGCTGTATACTGTGTGTTTAACTAAAATCAAGTCTTTAAGCTATTTGCTGGAATGTCTTTAATAAAAGAGCAATTCTAACATTTTCTCAAATAAACATCATAAAATCATCAAACTCATAGCGTGCATAGTGCCTGACAACACAAACAAACTAAACAGAAGGTGGCGCTGCTTATACTGCAGGTTAAGCGCATAGTGGTTTCCCTCTGAGAGCGTGCGCCCCCTACAGAAAAGAAATGAGAGTAACAAACGTCTTGGACTTCACAGCTGCATTGAGACACCAATGGAGTGGACGGCACCTTAGACTGTCGCTGCACTAACAGACTAGAAAACAGAAATAACATGTTATTTTTTTTTACAATTTTGTCCTAAGTAAAGTCAGAAGGCGTGTTTTGTAAATGACTCAATGTAAAATCTGTAACAATTCATTTTAATTTCAGGTTGTACGATCACAAAACACAAATAAAAAGCCAGAGGAGTGTTTATTTTTAAAAAGCCCTGAACATGTACTTATCTAATGATGTCATGTGTATTTGTGGACTTACCCTCAGAGTAACAGACAGCACTTCCTTTTTTAACGTCTCCAGAAGGTTGATTCTGTAAAACCAGTGTATTGACTGTGAGCTGCTGCAGAGCGACAGATCAGCAGAGTGAGTTTTGTTTTACGATGTCTGGAACACAGAATTTGTACTATAATCTTTTCTTATTTGTTTCTTTTGAGGTGTGACCGGCTTCCTGGAAGTGTAGTCAGATCTTCATCCATGGCTCTGCCGACGAATACTGGAAGGAACCTGAATATTAATTGGACTGGCGGTCCTGCAGGACGCCCTTAATGGACTCATATACAGTGTGAAAAAGTGTTTGCCCCCTTCCTCATTTCCTGTTTTTTTGCATGTTTGTCACACACCAATTTAAACAATAGTCAAGGACAACACAAGTAAACACAAAATGCAATTTGTAAATGAAGGTGTTTATTATTAAAGGAGAAAAAAAATCCAAACCATCATGGCCCTGTGTGAAAAAGTGATTGCCCCCTTGTTAAAACATACTATAACTGTGGTTTTTAACACCTGAGTTCAATTTCTCTAGCCACACCCAGGCCTGATTATTGCCACACCTGTTCTCAATCAAGACATCACTTAAATAGGAGCTGCCTGACTCAGTAAAGTCCACCGAAAGATCCTTAAAAGCTACACATCATGCCGAGATCCAAAGAAATTCAGGAACAATTGAGAAATAAAGTAATTGAGATCTATCAGTCTGGAAAGAGTTATAAAGCCATTTCCAAAGCTTTGGGAATCCAGCGAACCACAGTGAGGGCCATTATCCACAAATGGCGAAGACATAGAACAGTGGTGAACCTTCCCAGGAGTGGCCGACCGCCCAAAATTACCCCAAGAGGGCAGCGACGACTCATCCAAGAGGTCACAAAAGACCCCACAACAACGTCAAAAGAACTGCAGGCCTCACTTGCCTCAGTTAAGGTCAGCGTTCATGCCTCCACCATCAGAAAACGACTGGGCAAAAATGGCCTGCATGGCAGAGTTCCAAGAAGAAAACCACTGCTGAGCAACAAGAACATTAAAGCACGTCTCAGTTTTTCCAAAACACATCTTGATGATCCCCAACACTTTTGGGAAAACATTCTGTGGACCGATGAGACAAAAGTGGAACTCTTTGGAAGGTGTGTGTCCCATTACATCTGGCGTAAAAGGAACACTGCATTTCAGAAAAAGAACATTATACCAACAGTAAAATATGGTGGTGGTAGTATGATGGTCTAAGGCTGTTTTGCTGCGGCAGGACCTGGGAGACTTGCTGTGATAAATGGAACTATGAATTCTGCTGTCTACCAAAAGATCCTGAAGGAGAATGTCCGACCATCTGTTCATGAACTCAAGCTGAAACGAACTTGGGTTCTGCAGCAGGACAATGATCCAAAACACACCAGCAAGTCCAACTCTGAATGGCTGAAGAAAAACAAAATGAAGACTTTGGAGTGGCCTAGCCAAAGTCCTGACCTGAATCCTATTGAGATGTTGTGGTATGACCTTAAAAAGGCTGTTCATGCTCGAAAACACTCTAATGTAACTGAATTAGAACAATTCTGCAAAGATGAGTGGGCCAAAATTCCTCCAGAACGCTGTAAAAGACTCATTGCAAGTTATCGCAAATGCTTGTTTGCAGTTGTTGCTGCTAGGTTTAGGAGGGCAATCACTTTTTCACACAGGGCCATGATGGTTTGGATTTTTTTCTCCTTTAATAATAAACACCTTCATTTACAAATTGCATTTTGTGTTTACTTGTGTTGTCCTTGACTATTGTTTAAATTGGTTTGATGTTCCAAAACACTTAAGTGTGACAAACAGGAAATGAGGAAGGGGGCAAACACTTTTTCACACCACTGTATAGTTTTCCAGTTGTTAGTTTTTCCATTTGTTTAATATCTGTACATGGCTGTCCTACACTGTTGCTGCTGCCTGGCCGCTCAAGGAGGACGAGTCCCCCACTGAGTCTTGGTCCTCCCAAGGTTTCTTCCTTAATTAACAACATAACGGGGAGTTTTTTTCTTGCCACGGTCGCTTCGGCTTGCTCTTTGGGGGTTTAAAGGCTTTTTATTCTGTAAAGCTGCTTTGTGATGATGTACTGTTGTAAAAAGCGCTGTATGAATAAATAACTTGAACTTCACTTGAACTTAATAGCTTATTGGATCTGACAGACAAGAAAATCGAGAAGGTGGTTGATATTTATGAGAGTATTGAGATTTGTACAGCTGACGACTCTGACACAAAGGCCAGGGGTGCAAACACCAATGAAAACCTACAGCCTCAACACACAGGTAACCCTACTTACATATTCATGGTTCAGGTTTATATAGCATGCTCATATTTTCATAATTTTTGATTCATACAGTGCATACTTACATATTCATCTTTCAGGTTGATTAGTTTATGTAGCACTTTAATCTTTATTTAGACTTTAATTAAACACTGTATTTCTATAGAGCATGGTCTCAAAGCAGCTGCACCGTGTTCTAAACCTAAATAATGCTGAATCACAGAACTGAATCACAGAACCATGGAACACTGGTTGTGTGGATCATCATTATATACATTGGGTTCTGTTTATTGCTCGTCTGAGAGCCACATTCTATTTTAACATTTGTTCAGTCACCATGTGAGGTCAGTTTCCTTTATTAATTTCACACGGTGATGGAGTGTGTGTGCAGGTGTAACACACTCTATGGGTAGTTTAGGGCGAGCGGTTCTGAGACGTCGGAAACAGAATTTTACTTTTTCCCTTCACCTTTATTTACAATATTTACAACAGCTATGTGCACCTACAGTGGTGCACCTAGTGATGTGATATTTGAAGCGAGGCTTCTGAGCCTGTGTGGAGCAAATGGGGGCGTGTCAAATGAAGCCCCGTTACGATGCATGTAATATCCATCCATTATCTTCCTACTTTATCCTCTATTAGGGTTGTGGGGGGTTCCCCATGCCCATCCAGAGGAGAACGTTTCAGGAGGGCAATCTATCACTGGACAGGAGGGTAATCTATCACTGGATAGACACTCACTCACACAAAAACACTCTATATGGGGCAATTTGGAGAATTCAATTGACCTTGATCCATGTTTTTGGACTGTGGGAGGAAACCGGAGAACCCGGAGGAAACCCACGCGGCCATGGGGAGAATATGCACACTCCACCCAGATGAGGATTCGAACCTGGAATCCCCAGCGCCAAGAGGCGAACATGCTAAACACTAAGCCACCCATGTGTGTAACATACTTGGCAAAAATAAAACTGTTTCTGATTAAATAAAGCAATATTCTTAATAATAAAGATTTATAATGTGTTTTTTACAATAGTAATTCATTTGACACATAATTTGGTAATAAAAAAATTACAGCTACAAAAATATATATACTTAAATTTATTAAAAGCTATAAATGTCACAAGCTCCAAAAGTATATAGAACAGGTTCCTACATAATCATTATCTACGTAACAGTGTTGAACGGAGTCTCACAGAACGGCTGGACTGTATATGGAATCAGCTCTCGTGCTTCTACATAACCCACAAGAACGCCTGGAACTCCGACACACTGACCGAATGCAGACAGACAGATGTGGACAGATGTGTCAATAAAAAAAGGAAATAAACAGAGAATCCACAAGGGTCCACATGACGATTTGAGAAGACTGATCAGTGCAGACCCTACCTTAGCAAAATAGCTCCTTGCTGCTTGACGGAGCAGTTCCTCCTCGGGGATTCCGAGGTTCCCTCCAGGACGCGAGCTGCCTTCCGGCGCTTCAGGGCCACCGTCTTACACTCCTGCAGGACTCACTCCTTCACGTCTGCGATGTAGGAACCCAAAAGCCAGACTCTCAAGCGCTGCGAACAAATTAAAGTGAATGAAAAGCTGATGAGGAACGCGATGGATGAAGAGCATTGAGGGGACCGGGGGGGGCTCGGGTTCGGGGACACCCCGCAGAAGGCAGGTGGGGGTTCTCACGCTACTGATGAACGGTGTTCAGGTTGAGTGCAGCAGTTGACCACCAGCTCCCGCGCCTCGTTGGCCACGCGCACGTTGGGCAGAGTTTCTTTGATCATCTTGTTGATGGCGGCCCGTGGGATGGTCAGATCATCATCGTTTCCGGAGGATGAAGCCATGCTTCCACACGCTCCTCACCTGAACCCCACACAGTGGAACCGCTCACAGAAGATCACAGCGCCGCTGAGCCGCACACACACCCGCACCTCTCTGAACACACCACAGATTCACCTGTTCAACCAATCAGAATACACCGTCTGATCATCACGCCCTCTGATCATCACGCCCTCTGATCATCACGCCCTCTGATCATCAAACCCTCTGATCATCACGCCCTCTGATCATCACGCCCTCTGATCATCAAACCCTCTGATCATCAAACCCTCTGATCATCACGCCCTCTGATCATCACGCCCTCTGATCATCACGCCCTCTGATCATTAAAACCCTCTGATCATTAAACCTCTGAACATTAAACCCTCTGATCATCACACCCTCTGATCATTAAACCCTCTGATCATCATCACACCCTCTGATCATCACGCCCTCTGATCATCACGCCCTCTGATCATCACGCCCTCTGATCATCACGCCCTCTGATCATCACGCCCTCTGATCATTAAACCCTCTGATCATCACGCCCTCTGATCATCACGCCCTCTGATCATCAAACCCTCTGATCATCAAGCCCTCTGATCATCACGCCCTCTGATCATCACGCCCTCTGATCATCACGCCCTCTGATCATCACGCCCTCTGATCATCACGCCCTCTGATCATCACGCCCTCTGATCATCACGCCCTCTGATCATCACGCCCTCTGATCATCACGCCCTCTGATCATTAAACCCTCTGATCATCAAACCCTCTGATCATCAAACCCTCTGATCATCAAACCCTCTGATCATCAAACCCTCTGATCATCAAACCCTCTGATCATCACACCCTCTGATCATCAAACCCTCTGATCATTAAACCCTCTGATCATCAAACCCTCTGATCATCAAACCCTCTGATCATCAAACCCTCTGATCATCAAACCCTCTGATCATCACGCCCTCTGATCATCACACCCTCTGATCATCAAACCCTCTGATCATCAAACCCTCTGATAATTAAACCCTCTGATCATCACACCCTCTGATCATCAAACCCTCTGATCATCAAACCCTCTGATCATCAAACCCTCTGATCATCAAACCCTCTGATAATTAAACCCTCTGATCATCACACCCTCTGATCATCAAACCCTCTGATCATCAAACCCTCTGATCATCAAACCCTCTGATCATCAAACCCTCTGATCATCAAACCCTCTGATCATCAAACCCTCTGATCATCAAACCCTCTGATCATCAAACCCTCTGATCATCAAACCCTCTGATCATCACGCCCTCTGATCATCACACCCTCTGATCATCAAACCCTCTGATCATCAAACCCTCTGATCATCAAACCCTCTGATAATTAAACCCTCTGATCATTAAACCCTCTGATCATTAAACCCTCTGATCATTAAACCCTCTGATAATTAAACCCCCTGATAATTAAACCCTCTGATAATTAAACCCTCTGATAATTAAACCCTCTGAACAAAGAGCGTGTGAATGAAGAGGCAGCGCGCGTGCTAAACTACAGAGAGATCAAAGAGCCGCCGCAGATCAATCAGCCGTTCCGTTAAGCTCACCTCAGCATTAAAGTCGCTCCCCCGGTCAGTGGGTCAGTGGGTCAGTGGGTCAGTGGGTCAGAGCCGCGGCCATAACGCAGAGCGTCTCTAAAAATCAGACTTAATAAATTACCTTCATCATTACCCCTCTCACCTCACACCCACAATGCACTACACCAGGATATCCGCTTCTCTGCACTCACTAACCCCGCCCATCCGCCAATCAGACCGCTGTCTACGTTCTGCGGAGAAAAAACGTTTACAGTTCGCTAACCAATAGGAGAAGAGAGGAGGCGGGACAAAACAACGGCAAACCATAATAAACCTGAAACCGTTTGAAGTTTATGGAACGTGGAGAACCTGCAAAATATCCCTTTATTCTTTTGTTTGTTGCCTGGAACCATGTAAATAAAAGTTAACATGAAAATATGATTAAAATGTGTTTTATGTGATCTTGTTTTATATACACACTACTTCAATAGATTCAAAAACATTATTTATTTATTCATTTATTTTACAGCCACAGTGCACTTTATATAACATAACATTGATACATCAAATTACAATCACACACAACAGGAAAACATTTCAAATCATTAGTATTAATGAAGTGGAATCCTGCTGGACACAAAAGATGAGATTTAAATGAAGAGCTCGTGGAAGTTTCTTTAGTCTGGGTTTTAACGCCGTATCAGCACGCTGGGGCTGTTTACACGGCGGTACAGAGGTTGTGTTTCTAGTCTATCTTGGTACGGCCTCTATCTGCTCCTTCAATGTAGATGTGTAGAAGTAATTTACTATTTTTCCTGGTTTTGGTCTTTGTGGGTTTTGGGTATTGTTAACTGTGAAGTATTTCAGTCGTTCTGGTTGTAGTGTGAGCTCATGGAAGAATATCATGGGAATATCGATGAGTATGAAAGGGTCATGACAAACAGAATATTAATCCAATACATTTAGGACATAACGGGATCAATCAGATTTAAATAAAAATAACAAATTACAGATGTGAAGCAGCTGAGAGCTTCAGAGTTTTATATCCATCAGCTAGAGGAACCAGGTGAACACGTCATATTTGATTTATCACATCAGTTTCATCTACAGCAATGCATTTAGCAAGTTCACCAGAACAGGAAGTGCATAGTCACTGTCGTTAAAATGTACAATCTGTTCAAGAGCATGAGAATCACACTGGATGGGATGGAAAAGCTTGGGTTCCCCCGACCCCCTCTCATTGCTCAGCTGAGCCTGTGGTTTGTGGTGTTCTTTCTCAGAACCTCCTCATCAGAGCCCTTCACCTGAGCTCAGCGTTGAGCTTCTCCATGGCCGCTTGTCGTTCTTCTGCTTTCTGCTGCGAGCGGCGGAGGACGTCTCTGAGAACCTGCAGATGATCCAGTGTATCGACCAGTTCACCCCGCACGGTCTTCATCTGGCTCTCCAGCAGCTGAGTGCGGTGCAGGGAGTTCCGGCGGTCACGTTTACTGCGCTGGACCTTTTCTTCCAACTCTGAAACTGAGTGACAAAAAATAACAGAACCTCGGATTAGTGAGGACCGACCACGGAGGTTTAAAATGAAAAGAACATGGACGACCTACATTCAACCAACTATCAACGTATATTAATATTGGGAGGCTTTATTCATTTATTTATTTTCATATTTCTTTATGTTAAAAAAAAAGTTGTGAGAATTCTAAAGATGGAAAACAGGATGTCTATTGCAGAGCAAACATACAAACAGACTGAGCCACACATTCACAACTGAGGCAAGTTCACATGTTTAGAGTTCATTATTAATGTTGCTTTCCTTCTGTACCCTAATTTATCATGAACATTTAAAAGATCCTTTATTTAAAATGAAACAACAAAGATGACAGTAACATTAAAATCATAAGAACTCAATAGTTGAAGAAACTATTCACCTGTAATTTTAACAAAATCCCGTAAAATAAATCAAGAAAATAATCAAAATCTGATGAAAAGGCATCTTTATCATTTAATCAGATAATTAACGAGTCCTTTGTTCGTTCTGTAAATGGATTTGGTTGTATCTTTACAGAAGTCAAACATAAAGAGCTGATCAATTCAAAGATAATCATACAATGTTCTTAAAAGGCCAGGATTCATTTACTCATAAAAATAAAACATTTAAGAGAATGTAAGAAAGTTTCTTGATGCTTCGGCCTTATTTTCTGATCAGCGAGCTTTCAGCAGTCCCCCCCCCCCCATCAGTGAAGATGATCTAATTAAGAAGTAGGACGTGATACTGACCCATCGTTTCCCCACAGCCTTTTGTTTTTATTACCGTCTCAGTTTTTCTCTCCAGCATGCCTTTGGTCTCCTGCAGCATCTTCTCCATCTGAGCGAGCTGTGAAGCTTCAGCTCCGCTCACTCTGCGGACACTCAGCAGATCCTGGTCCTTCTCACTCACTTCACTACTTCTCTTATTCATGTCCTCCTGCAGCTCCTCTTCCACAGACACACTTTAACTCTTCAACTTTCTCACAGCATTCAGAACAATAAATACAGATGAGATTGTAGATTTCTCTAGAATTATTGAAGTGATACGACCTCGGATCAGCAACAAATCGATTCATTGGCAAATCTTTGCCAAACCATCAGTGTGGAGGAAAGAGGATTGTCCCTTTATATACCTCCACACAGATAAACAACCCACAGTTAGTCTCCATCATCATAAGATCTGCTTCATATCAGGCCTCCAGCTATGTGACCTATCATCAGACAGAACGTTCTGTTTCATCAAACCCAGCATCTTTTACATCATCCACTACGAGCTCTTATCCACAAAGAATCACAGCAGAGGGTCCATGAGATTCTGATTTAGCAAGCTGTGTGATTGAACCCCGATTCAGCGCTGTGCCCTGTAAAGGCTTAACAGCATCTTTAAGATAAAACCTAATGTTGAGTTTCAGTAAAAACCTTTAGCCTTACAGGAACTCGAACCCTAACCCACATTCAGTCTCATGCTACAATCAGCTATGTTTAGGTACATGTCACTGAATAGTCCAACAATTAAGATGTTTTGTTTTGTGTGGAGGAACATCACATGCTCTCGGATCTTTGCTCAGGCTGCTGTTGATCTGAATCAGCTGCCGCCATAAACAGCTTATTGTTCAGAGATTTATTAAAACCCCGACGCAGAACAGACAGTGAAGCTTTGATAAAGGCCTTAATTTTAACAGACGTTATTTTAGATTTCTGCCTTCGGCGTGTTCTGGTTTAACAGCTAGTGCTTTTATAGTGTTTAGAGTGGAGACCATGCTTTCAGCAATATTTAATACCATGGGCCTCTATTAGAAACCTGAACCCCTTAAAGAAAGAGTCACAGAGTTCATGAAGTCCAACTGCAGCAGCAGCACTCAAGAACCTGTGAGAGCACCCTTTAGGTCCCTGAGGAGCTGTCCAGCGCCATGAGTCCTACACAAGTTGTGGAAGTCATTGTCCATTAACAAGCCGGCAATCCCAACGCATTGCCCTGTCTATTCCAGTCTGAATGATGCTGCCCCCAGCAGACCATTAAAAAAAATAAAAAAATAAAATAAAAAAATAAAAAAAAACCTGAAGCCACCAATCAATCTTTTATGATCAGAATTAGTTTAGCAGCTAAAGGAAAAGTCCAGACTGCATTTTAATAGATGAACTGATTTATTTAAAATGTTTCAAACCATAAAAGTTTATGTAAAACCTAAAATCAAAGTTAAAACAATCAGTTGAGGGGACACTCAGCACCAGGTGAGCTACAGATCGACGTCACGCTTCTGCAGCACAGCGCGGTACAGCGAGGTCCCACGGGCTTGGATGAACGTGACGACCAGCTTATTCTTGGAGACCTCCATGTGGGTGAAGCCTCCCATGGTGGAAGACTTCCCTGTGAAGAACTTTAGAGACTCTCGGGGAACAGAATTACGATGACTGACGTCAGGATCCATGAAGTTTCCTGCTCCACTTACAACATACCCAACACCAGACTCCTTAAAATACTGTCACAAAAAAAAAAAAAAAACAATAAATAAGGAAACCCAGGACAAAAGTTCTGAGGAGAAACTCCTTAATTAAAAAACAAACAGTAGGGTTAAGGCACAAACTTCTTTACAGCACTGACATCTCGACCTACATTGTGTATATGAACTACAATTAATTTCCTCAAAGTGATTCATTTTAATGCTAAATAATGTAGTAAAGTAGATTAACCCCCCCCCCCACACACACAACTGCACATTAAGCTTTGCATCATTACTGACGGGTTGAGATGGTCACCTGCAGGTTGTGATCATGTCCACACAGGTAAGCTGTAGCCTTGTATTTAAGCAGCAGGGGGCGTAAGCGGTGCAGTAGGCAGTCTGTGGGTCCATGCCTGGACACGGACCACACCGGGTAATGTCCCGCTACCAGAAGGAAGTCAGCCTTGGACAGACGCATGCGCTCCTGCAGCCACTGCAGCTGACGGTTTGCCCAGGTGCTGCTCAGGGGCCCACGGGGTTTCCGGTCCTGAAAGTCATCAGTGTTCCCACACAGGAGCACCGTGTCCAGCATCAGAACCTGCAGCGTCGCGTCCGAGCGAGGAATCCGAAAGTTCAGCTCATAGTAATAATAAGGAAAGTTCCTGTGGAGGGGGAATTCACATTATAAGAACCATGAACAGCGAGCAGGTGAGGTCACTGCTGGTCAGGAAGCACAACACCTACCATCTCTTAGACATCTTGCTGTACTGAATCTGCGCAAGAACGTTTCCTGCATGGTCATGATTTCCAGCAACAACATACCAGGGAACATTTAAAGACTCTGAAGTATAAACATCTTCAAAGGTTTCCTACAAAAGTCACAGGATCAAGTCAGGTTTGGATCTCACATTAATCTGATCTGCAGAAATGACAGGATTATAGATTAACACGATAAAGAAAGTTAGGATTTAAAAGCAGATTCATTTATTTTATGTTTAATGTTCTGATGCAGACCTGAAAGCGAGGGTCATCCACACTCCTCACGCCTTTATAATAAAAGTTATCGCCAAGAGCTAAAACAAAGTCCGCGCCCAGCTGCTGAGCGGTGCGACCCATTTCCCGCGCTGTGGCCCACTCGATAGGGGTGACAAAAGGGGCATTGGGAACCCCACCCCAATCACCCACCACCAAAAACCTTAAGGATGATCCATTACCTGTAACGAGGTAAATCAAGCAGCCATGTTACAGCAGAGAAGCGACCCCTAAAGACCAGCTTAATGTTTTAAAACACCAACAAACGGCTCAACACTCAGTCAATGGACTTACTGAACTTTGGTTCCAAATCAGAAAGTGATGGAGGGAAGCACAGAACCACAGGGAGCATCAACAGCAGGATCACCTGAACAGCCATCTGCAGTAAGACAGGTAAACGTTTTCAGACCTGTTTAACAGAACTGCCCCCCCCACTATTCCCATCAGCACATCACAACTCCATCATCATCATCATCATCACTGCACCATATGAACATTAAATACAGAGTTTAAAAAAGCTTTCTGTTGTAGTTCCTCACCACAAACTCCTTTTTAGTTCTGTCTCTCGCCCTCCCTCACTCACACAGTGCTCACCCTGCAATCACTTCCTGTTTTATACTAACACCTCACACCTGCAGCCACTACCTCACTGATTACTGACCGTTTCACACTGATTTTGAGGTCCATTTTAAAAGATTTGAATGAAAGTTCAATAAAGGTTCTTAAAGCATATTATTTGATCTAAAAGCTCTAACTAAAAGTCTATTTATGTGCAGCTTTTCATGTTTCAGCTGTTTGAATGATTATCTAAATGGTGGAATAGAGCGAGACTGATATGTAATATTAAATAATGAACAACAAAAGCTCACAGACCTGTAGCATCACAGCGCAGCGCCAACAGGAGGACGAGTTCCCTCGTCTCATTCACTTTATTTATATATATTTAGTGTGTGAGTCAGTCACTGTCTTTGTGGTAAAATGATGTGTTTGCATGTGACTCTCAGCTGCCTCAGATCTGTGTATTTAAATGTGTATAAAGTCTTATGTAGAAGAATCATGGACTCATTTTCAATTCTAATAAAGCGTTCTGTTGACAGAATAGCGAAACATGAGTATGATGGTTCTGCGGTCAGGCACCGATGTTCTCTGAGCTTTCATTACATTATAAACTGTAGGTCGTGACTTTGTCTGGAACTGTCCTCTAACACACTTAGTGAAGCAGAGTGAAGAGAAGGAAACTGAGAGCGGTTCAGGGTTAAAACTGATCTATAAGACTGAATCTCACTTTCTGTCCCTGATTTGTAAAAAAGCTGCTGCTGAAGCAAAGCTGCCGTTTGGATCTGAGAACCTGAAGAACGTTCCATCAGCCAAAACCAAACCGTCTGAGAGCAGCATGAAGATCAGCTTTAATGTGTAGATGTTTGGTAAGGTTCTCATAACTAAAAATAATCTCTGCTTTAGAATCACGCTGATCTGCCTCATGCTGACTAACCCCGGCGCGTCCGTCGGTCCGTCTGATGAGCGATGAGCACGCTGAGCCTGAGCGGTCAGCATCAGGACCCTGATCAGGACTCGCAGGTCAGCGCACAGCAGCCATGAAGCTCTCTCTTCTGTTCTGATTGGATTTATTTCTGCACCGTGTGCAGATTCAGAAACGTGAGGTCTGAGGTTTCTGAGATGACGTGCAGTAACGCTACAGAAGAACACAGGAGGAGGAGAGATCAACACTCTGGACTCTCAGGAGGCTTTTATTTATCAAAACACAGAATGACTCCACACAAGAAACAAACACTCACTTCCTGTCTGCTCACACACATAAATTACACCTCTAAAAACAGAAGCTTTCACTACACAAGGACTTCAATGAACCAGGTGAAATTACAAGAAAGAAGCAACCTTCAGATCAGCTGCTTCTCAAACACAAGCTCCACCCACCAGCCACAGCAGGGATAGACTAAGCGTGAACAGATTGAAGCTCCGCCCACTGCAGGTACAGGACATGCTTATTTGTAGTTGTAAGTGGCACTGCTGCTGGAACCACTGAGGTTTGGATATGCACTCTGTTGATACCCATAATTCTCTGCTCCTGTCCCGGGTCCCCCATATGAAGACGGGTTATATGCTGTAAAGAGAGACCTCTTCAGGAATTGTCAAGTAACAAAAAAACAAAGAAAGAAAAGACTTCCAAAGGTTGTTTTTGCTAAAACACATTCAGAGCGCAGATCAGAGTAAAAACGTCTGGTGTGGTAAACCATGGCAACCGTAAGCGCACCAGAGCCCCGCGACCTGGCACTTCACATCAACCATGAACTCCTCTATAGTTTAAAAGGTGCTCTATAATGAAAAACCTTTAGATTGAAATGAGGTCATCTATTCAATAATAACAATAATATTTCATATAAATAATTAATAAGAAACTGAGCAAGATCAACATCATAAAGAACGGAGCTGAATTCCTCCAGAAACGTGAGACACTGATACAGAGCTTCATCCGAGTTTCCAAACTCCCGCTTGATCGGCTGCAGGTCTCACTCTGCCTTCAGTTTGATTAAATAAGGGACGACGCGTCATGTGATGCTTTCACTGGATTTACCTCACTTCAGGATCCTGATATATACACCAGACGTACACAAGAGAACAGAAGGCTAGCATTTTTTTTTTGTGTGTGTGTGTGCGCATTTCTCACCCCCATAGTTGAAGTTCTGCGTGTTCTGGTAGCCGTATCCATAATCAGGTCCTACCAGCATCTCGTGGCTCTGGTTTGCGTTGGTGTTGGGGTTCTTTTTGTACTGGCTGTACTGGTGGCTCTGCTGGCTGTGGTACCCACTTGATGGGGGAGGAACCGCCTGGTACGCCTGAATGTGTGTGTTTGAACCCTGAGCCTGCTCGGTTACTATATCCACCATATTGTCTGAATCTGCTGCTGCAGGTCATGTGCGCCCATAAACACACACACACACACACACACACACACACAAAAACACACACACACCTTTATAAATCTATAGACATGGTGCCCAGCAAGCGCTCTTCTAATTAAATGATTAAAGTTTTGAAACTGATCATACGTGATGCCTGCAGATCATGAGCCCGTATCTAAAACCCATAATCCCTCTGCAGGGTTCATTCCACAAAGACTTCATCATTAAGAACCTTTACCTGAAGCTCATTACAAATCTCTAAATCTGATTAGTGTAACAGAAGCTGAGGATATGTTTTGTAGAGAGGGAAGCCCCGTCCTGAGAAGCGTGGAGGTGGAAGCATCATGAGCGTCGGTGCTGCCAATGGCTTTACAAACACTGCACAGGTGAAGTGAATCTAAACTCCCTCAGTCATCTGATCAAAGACTAAAAAGAAGCTTCACTAACAAAAAAACATCCCGAAGATGAAAGAACATCTGAGTACCTTATTAACTGTGTGTTAATTAAACTGCTTAATGTAGACCTTTAATGATAAATCCTCGTCCTCGTCCTCTTCCTCTGCCACGCCCAGCAAAAGGGAATCCACCCATTCCAGCAAAACCCTGACAAAAATGCACACACACACACACACACACACACACACACACACACACACACACACACACACTTAATATAAACCTCTGTGTGTGTGTGTGTGTGCAAATGAGTGAAAGACTTACTGGAGTGGGAAATCGTTTCTTTTTCTGACTCTCAGTGCTGCTGTAAGGAAACAGTTTCTCCAGAGCCGCTAGAGCAGCGTTCGCCTTTGCTATCTTCTTATTCGAACCCGAACCCTGAAACTTCTGTCCATCAACCTCCACCTGAAACAACCCCCCCCCCCCACACACACACGCTAGGATCATGTGTTTATTCTTGAGAATGTTGATAATAAATCTCTTACGAGTCTCTTACACACACACACACACACACATACACACCTCAATTGTGAAGATTTTGTCATTAAAACGTCCTTTCACAGCAATGACCTCATACTTTAAACTCCGTCTCTTCTCATTCAGCTCCATGATTGGATTCTTTCCATGTTTAGTAAGAATGGGCCCGACCTGGGCTGCACCCTTCACACACACACACACACACACACACACACACACACACACAGGTTAAAGAGTTACATTTAGCGACTTACAAATGAGAACATCACAAGTCAGCTGTTATGAAGAATTAATAATTAATAAAAAGAGTTAATAACAGTATAAGTGGAAGATAATCAGCAGGTCGGTGTGTAAACAGATGATACAGAATGAACCTTTAGATTTATATAAGATGTACTCAGAAATGAATTCATGGAAAACCAGTTTAATAAAACCATGTGAGAGCCCCGCAGAAGCCTTCCAGTTCCTTAAGGATCTTCTATACATCCTTATGATTTAATATCACAAAATGCTGACTCAGCTACTTGCACTTGAGGTTCTTGTTATTGTGTGAGTGTGTGAGTGTGTGTGTGTGTACTCTTACACTTGCGTCTACTCCATCTCCATCAGTTTCCATGTTAGTGGCTGCTGTTCCTTCACTCTTTAGTGCTTGGTTTTGATTGGCTTCTGATTTTGGCTCTGAGGGAATCGACACACCCAAACCCTGCAAGGCCTTCACACACACACACACACACTTTACCATGTCAGACTGTTCTAAAATTATTTACTATTAAGATTAGTTTATATATAATTTAGTTTAAAACAGAACTTTGTACGTTTACATTTAGCTTTTATCCAAAGCGACTTACAAACGAGAACAGCACAAATGTTATGAAGAAATCCAGCTGTATCAAAAGTAACACAGTTCTATATGGGTCAGTCAAACCAGAGAAACAGAGAGTGACTGAGTGTGTGTGTGTGTGAGTGTGAGTGAAACTGTTTGGAGGCAATGCACTGTTGTAAAAAGCTCTACATATCTGAAATAACAGAATGAAAGACCTTGACTGCCACGTTTAGTTTGGCTCCACGTTTTGATGATCCAGTAGCTTCATATGTTTTTCCATCCACCTCTATTGCCATGGTGAAGTGGGGGCTGTGTTCAGGCCCAGTTTGGGATACGACCCGGTACAAAAGCCCAGGTCGAATTTGATTCAGCTTCATCACAGCATTGGTGGGTTCTGACCATGTGACCCAAACACATCAGTGTTAATTCCATTGTCCGAACATTTTAAAGCGACTGGACAAGCAGGACAAAGAGAGACAGATGGAGGGACACGTACCTTTGCGTGGAAGCTTTTTCTTGCTGTAATCTTCCTCGGTTTGAGACTCCAGCGGACGTTTAAATACAAATGGAGCTGGTGCTGGAACTGGAACTGCAGAGATGAAAGAGAACCGGGCTGAGAACCCACGTCATCATCATGTAGAGAATAAACCGGGGTGTTGGAGGAGAGTAATAGTTATGTGGGTGGGGTAGCTCTGAGAGAGACCATGCTCACAGGACCTGTAGTTCCTCTCCAGAACTAAGCAGCTCTATTAGACATACTTCATACTGTTGTTTGTCAGTTGGTTATTCAGAGAACTATTCTGTAGTTTTGAGTTCCACTTATTGTTCCTGAACTGGTTATGATTCCTTGTTTTCAGATTTGTTTTTCTTTTGAGTACATGTATTTTTACATTGTAATTTATTTCTTAAGGTTAAAAATGCTGCTTCACACTTAAATTTGACTCAAAGCCCAGCTTTATTCTTATTTTTCTATATCTTTTAAGCGTTCTGACTCCACGTTTGTGAGATTAGTGAGACAGGTGGTGTTGAAGGTGAAGCATCTCGGTTATGAACAGGTTTCATCTTAACTCAGTCTGACTCAGACTCATACTTCACTTCAGCAGTGAGGACTCAGTGTAAGGAATCTTACCTCCAGCACAACAAACAACACCAACATGATTAATACATCACAATACACAAGTGTGTGTGTACGTTGTGTCTGTCTTACATTGAAAGTGCAGGTCGTTGAAGGCTGATTTGGGGGAGAGGCGGTTCATTCCCAAAATTTTATGGATCTGACCGAATGCTGCCAGTCTCAAAGCGAACTGCAAACAAGAAGAATTATTCAGTCAGTACTGCCCTCAGCCCCCACCACACCCCACCCCACCCCACATGCTGAACAGATACATTGTGGGTAAATGTCTCACCTGTGCGCTCTGAGTAATGTCCTCTCTTTGCTGAGGAGTTAGATGATGAGTGGCATCCACTCCTTCTCTCTCACATGGGTCAGAAATACCAGGACCGTCTGCAAATAGAATACTGTACTGTTAATACTGAAATACTGTTAATCCCAAAAGAAATTTTGAAATATGCGCACACACACACACACACACACACACACACACAAACACCGCCACACACACCTCCTCCCACACACAAGTGCACATGCAAGAACACAATCAGACTCACACCTGTGTAGCAGGTGGATTTTGGTAGCATGTGAGTGCAGAAGGTAAATGTATATTGATCTCACCGTTCAGCAGAATTCCCGAAGCTAAACACTCCAGCACTCTCCTCAGAGCTTCTCCCACCCCCATCGGCCTCTCGCTAGTGGATAAAGTTCTTTCACACAACAACTCCAACACCTGTTAAACAAAATGCACATGGCTGTAACACCTGGAAGAATGCACTTGGTAACACCTTACTGGACTTCGTGTAACTCACCCAGCCTTTCAGTGGCGTCCAGGTAGGCACACGGGTGCACAAGTCTCTCAGGATACGAATGACCATCACACATGACTCCACTGCGTTAGCTTTAGCCTGTTAGCCACACAGTAACACCCACACATTGACACAGATGTAAAACACAGGACTGTTCCTGAACCGGCGTTTATATTCACAAACGGGTCCTACAGTACAAATTCAAACCTCACGTCCGAATGTTAAAGCGACAGTAGTTTGTGTTGCAGGAATGTGCTTTCTGTCCGTGTGTGTGTGTGTGTGTGTGTGTGTGTTTAGGACTATGTTCTCTTCTCTGCTAAACCAAATTCAACATGAAAAAGACAGGACATTAGATGAGGGTGGGCCAACAGGAATACAGAAATACACAAGGGACTAAAAGGATGAGATTAGGCTCAATGCACAAAAGCAACATCATTCATGTTTTTATCATTCCATTTACAATTTAAAAACATTTGTTCAAAATTCAGTAAGAAAGATACAGGACGTTAAAAAGGAGGCTTCAGGGCCAGGGATATGGATCCAGCTGGATCATACCGTTCCTGCAGACAGGGGGAGTTTAATACTCAACATTCCACAGGTTCACCCATCTCTCTCGGTTAAACCAGACTTTATAACCAACACACCATTCAGGTTTTTAAAATACCGGCTGAAACACATAATTCATTTCCATTTTGTGATTAAGGTCGTTAGAGGATAAAGCGAAGTGCCAACCTGAAACCACTTGGCGTGGCGCAGAGACGCAAGAGCCTCCAGACATTTGTTTGTGTCCAGCGCGTCAGGCGGAGCTTCTATCAGATCACAAGACAAGGCAGTTTGACCAAGGGGCGCTTGGACTATCCCCAGGGGGCGGAGCTATCGTGATGATCCCTTAACCTAACTCTAGCATGGGGTTGGTTTATTAAATGCAGGCCTCTGAATAGCCTAATCCAGATGTGTGTGATGTTCTAATGATGGTGTGGTTAGATGGGAGCCACGCCCGTTTATAGATCTCAGAGGTGTGACCCCTATCAGAGTAATATTTAAGGGAAAACATCACTTCCTGCAAAGCTCATTAATATTCATTTGCTGGAGTTCATTAAATAATTGTTGTCTTTAATGCTGATTCCATTTTTACTTTTATGAATTTTTCTCTGCTACTGTCTCTGCATCTCTCTCCCCAAGAACGGCGACTAGCTACAACCAACGCTCATGCACTGTAGCTCCACCCCATGAGTCCAAGAGCTTCCGGTTGGTCAAAACTCAGGCGCCCCTAAAAACTCACACACTTGCAAAATCACAGGTGAGAAAAGGAAGAAATCTGTTTTCATTCACTCATAAATTTCTTGAGCAGGGTGAATGCTGCAGCAAAATCTGAACATCGCAATCAATCATCAGAGCAGTGTGTGTGATGAACCAGCTTGGTACAGAGTTCGAGTCTAATTTTTTGCCCTGCGCTCACATTAGAGGGTGATGTCACCATCATGCTTTTTAAGTCTTTTATTTTTAAACGGACTCAAAAAAGAAACAGCATTCATTTAGTTACTTGCATCGCAGTAAATTGTCCATAATTTCACCTGAAACTAAATGAAATAAACCGCATGCCAGTCCACTAATAAACAATGCCATCGATGTCTGGAGGTACAGCGGGTCCTGGTGCTAATCCTCTGTGTGCCTGTGAGGACCTTAGGGTCCAGTGGAAGTGGGGATACTGGGACTGAGGTAAATCATTTGCTAACATGAAGGAAGTGTGTGTTAGAGAGTCAGGTATGAACTGAGTTAAACAATGTGTGTGCGTCTGAAACACATTTCACCTTGGACAGGAAAAAAAGCAGCAACCACACTGAAGACACTGAGGTGAGACGGACGGACAGGTTCTTTCAACCACCAGCACGGTTACTACGGTAACTGCTACCGACTGAACACTGATAAATCGGATGAATTTTCCAAAGTGAGGGGTAGCCTCCCTAAATGCAGTAACAACATCATGATCTAAAACTCAGGAATTAAAATCACACAATATTACAGCTGCAGTTTCGCCCTCTAGTGTGAGTACAGGGAACCTAAACGCATACAAATGGGGCAATTTTTGCCTTTCTGCGAACCTTTAAGTTTACACGTACGTACGAAGCGTTCAAAACTTCCGCAGAGAGAGGACTGTGACTGTGTGTGTGTGTGTGTGTGTGTACCAGCAGTTTTTCCACTCTCCACTTGTTCTCTCACTACAGGGGAGGTAAGATGGATCTTCATGCTGAGTATCGGGTCTTTCACAGATCTTACGACTACAGCGGCTTCCTCCACCAATGAAGTGATGTCATACGTTTCATCTGTCTGCTCCTGAGCATACAAACACACACACACACACACACACACACACACACACACACACACACAATTTTAACTACTGCTCATGTTCTTTTGTGTCAAAATAAATAAAGAAACTTTGATCAGCATCCGGCGGTAGGTGGCTTAGTGGTTTAACATGTTCTCCTCTCAGCACTAGGGATTCCCGGTTCGAATCCCCATCTGGGTGGAGTTTCCATGTTCTCCCCGTGTCCACGTGGGTTTCCTCCGGGTTCTCCGGTTTCCTCCCACAGTCCAAAAACATGGATCAAGTCAGTTGAGTTCTCCAAATTGCCCCATATAGAGTGTGTGTGTGCGAGTGAGTGTGTGTTCAGTGATAGCGTCCTGTCCTGGGTGTATCTGTCCAGCACCCGAAACGTTCTCCCCTGGATGGACATGGGGAACCCCACCGCGACCCTAATAGAGGATAAAGCGGGAGATAATGAATGAATGAATGAATGAATGATTAGCATCCCAGAATGCATTATTTGCATTATTTGATGTTTCACAGAGCTGCAACACACTAGGCTGATGACATCTGTTCTGTTTGTGAACATGAGGTGAAAAAACAGTAACCGTAAACAGCAGCATATATCTGAATTACTGACTTTATTAACTACACATGAAGGAATGAGCGTCAGTATTATTGTCCACCACGAGAGGGCAGTAAACCTATCCAAAATCTGCTCCTTCATAAAGGGCTGTCCAGTGAAGACCCCTTTACAGGGGCAGGACGTTTGCTTTGATGTCACTGTGCCATTTCATAAGACTGAAGGTGAAGCTGCTGCAGCAGAGACTGCACGGTGAAACCTTCAATGCTTCGTTCAACAATGAACCAAAAGAACCATGGCAGATTACAAACCTACAGTGTGCGTCTGTGTGTGTTACCTGTAGGGCCTCGGTGAGCTTGTTGCACACAGTTCTCAGAAGTGTGTGTGTCGGTGTGTTGCTGCACAGCAGAACCAGCTCCAGGTCCATATCCTGTTTAAGCAGCAGCCCTTTGGCCACCAAACCCACTCTCATCACCCCTCTGAGCTTAATGCCCTCACTGCACACACATATGAATCATTAGTTTAGATCTGGTGTGAAGCAGCCTGTCCACACCCTGAATGATGTCACTAGCTGGTTGGACTGTCCACTTCCAAATTTTATCCATAAGTCAGCTTAAGCTCACCTTTCTGTTTCCTGCTTATTCAGCCAATCAGCAATGGTTTTCAGACTGGTCTCTACCTGGGACACCAGGTTCTGCACTGCCAGTAGCTCTTCAGCACTTGGGTACAAACTGGCGTGCTTGGCCTTGACGTGCCGATCCTCCACGATGAAGACGTGGTTAGGGACTGGCTTCAGCGGCTGCGGGCGGCGGTCACACAGACACACACGGTTCCATTAGGATGTTAATGTTGCTGATGAACATGACCGTGATCAATATGGCTTACCTTTTGAAGCATAGGAAGCGCTGCCTCTCTTTTTTCCCACTCAGCCAGATAAGCGTGATAATGTTTCAAATCATCCTCATAACACACACATTCATACCAGTACCGCAGGTCCTCATACCTCACACACACACACACACACACACACACACAGGTTTCCTTAACATTACTCATGTCTGAATAATGTTTACTATTTGAGGGGATGTGTGTTACCTCTTGTAGTCACGTGGGTGCAGGGGGCGTCCTTCCTGTAGCAGCCTATCCCAGTACAGGAGCTCCTCATAAGCATGATGCTCGTTCCAAACAGCCTCCATGTTCTCAGACTGAACGCTCACCACCTGATCGGTGATCCATCATTACGTCATCATTCATCCATCATTACGTCACACAGCAGCTCAGTAAAGCTTTAGGAACCGCGTTCGCTCAAAGTTCAGAATACGTTTTAAAGAGATGGTCATGACGTGACTGACTGATTTCACTCATTAATTCACTCATTAATTAAATTCTCCGCGGTCTTTAATTGTAATGTAAACCTCAGGGTGATGATGCAGTAACCAGTCTGACTGACGCTTTAATTACTCTAACAATAAAGCAAACTGACTGCTTAATGACGTCACACTGAGCAGGATCAATCTGATCGATATAATTATATAATTAATCATGCAGTCGGGTTTTTCTCGTTCTGCGAGGGACATTTTATTTTATTGTTACAAATATACATTTACACAGTTATACACATACATCCCATAATTATAAAAGAAACCATAATCATAATAATATTAATAGTTATGATGAAGATTATTTACCTCAGGTTTTAGGAGCTGACCTGCTGCAGGACTGCATCAACTACTTCCGCTACGTCACGCAGTCTAACAGGAAGTTAAAAACGGCAGCTCTTCTGTTACGTCACACCAGCGTTCGAATAAGAAATTATAATTACTCAAATCATAATCAAGGTTTTTATATGAAATTAATACAAAAACAGAAAAATGTTCGTCTTCTCCCTTTAAAAACTGTTATATCATTCGATTAAGTTTTTTATAAACATTTAAATTAAGACACCATGGTTACGTCACCAGCTCATTGGTTAGGATGGTCTAACCCCCCCCCCCCATCTTCATCATGATCAGATATTTAAGGTACCATTGTGTACCATTAGTTTATTGCCTTATTTCAGCTTTGATGATTAATTAACACACTTTTAATTTTAAAAGGTGAACAGTAGAGTAATTGGAAGTCAGTTTAGATGATGGTGAGCTTTGATGACGCTGCAGTGGAGCTGGATCCTCCTGCACCTCTGTGTTCTCATCTCTTCCTCACTTTGAATAAAAGCTTTTTGTAAATGTTAATGTAAAATGTTTCTGCTGCTTCTTCCTGAAACTGAAATGTCTTTAAGCCGTCCACGTAATTAACTCTGTGTTAAATGAATCAGGAAACATTTCTGTAGGTTAGAGACAACGCTGAAAACCTGAGCGAGCGCTGTTCATACTGTTCAGCTCTTCTCATTAAGAAATCCACACAGATAAGAGATCATACAGAGCCCGGTACCCGCCCCTCACCAAAACCCAGGACCCTCCTGGAGTAAAGTGTAGCGCCACCATGCTGCTGACTCATTCATTAACAATCCTGATGTTTACGTTCCGTTTAGGACTTGTGTAGAAATCTGATGGTGTTTTTAATCCTACATATGTTTAAATAAAGCATTCGAACTGCAGTCGAGAACACAGGTGTGTGTGTGTGTGTGTGTGTGTGTGAGATGTGATGGAGAAACATCATTTCAGTCTCAATATTCAAAAGATTTTACTGATTAAAGGTAAAAAAAATAAAAAGCATATAAAAATGTGTGACATCATTCAGTCTTAATCACCTGAACTGTAAGGTACACCCACTGACACACGTACCTGTGTGCAGAGACACCCACAGCTGTAACAGCTGCACCGTAATCATCCTCCCTCTGTGAAGAGGAAGCCATCACCCAAAAAACAATGGACTGGATTTAAAAGATTAAAACCAGAGTAAAATTTCACATTTTAAAACTCTTGTGTATAAGATTTCTACACGGCCTGGCCAATCAGCTGAGCTGTGTCCACAGACGTCTGTGGGGACGTGGGGCTGGGGTTCAGGATGTGATGTCGTAGGTGAATAAGCCAGTCTTCCTGTATGGAGAGGGGGCCATGAAACACCTGCTCACAGAATCTACACAGAGTCATTGGTAATTGGTATTTTTATGTTTGTGCATCGGGAAGTATTTAGTAATAAAGCATCTTCTAAAAAAACTCAAGTCACCTGCACTTCAGAGAGTAGATCTTTCCCACAAGTTTCACCAAACTGGTTTCTGGTGGTGGGGGCACTAAAGAGGGGGGGTTACCCACACGCTTCAGAGATTCTGATCCCTCCAGATTGTGAGAGAGAAGCTTGGGATGATCAGGCTCACAACCTGTAACACACATGACTGCAGACCTTATCTTTGGACATCTGCATCCTTAGTCAGAACCAGAAGCAGGTTCACATTCATCACACACGCAGTGGAAGAACCTGCCAATTCTCAGAACTCATGTAGAGTGCAATGGATTAGAGTGTTATGTATATTACCACTCAGAAAGGAAATCTATCAACATATCAGCGACGTCACACACATTATTAATGCCTTCATTATTAAGTGTAGATATAAAGTGTAAATCATTTCCTCTGAATAAATCTGGACAGAGTTTCTATTACAGTCATCACCACCTCGTCTCCATTCATTTAGATCAACATTTAATCATAAAGATAAAAGCAGAATGTTACAACCTTGAATCTGAAATGACCATTTACCTTGGAATAAGTGGGCGGAGCCACCAGCTGTGTTCACGGCAGGACGACGAAATGACAACTTTCTGTGTGGAGATAAGGACAGACCCGATTTATTCTCTCGCCCTGAGGGAGGAGGACGGAGGACACTGGAGCGCGCAGAGTCACCATGAGCGGAGAACCCCAGACTGGAACCACGCCTCTGACACACACACACACACACACACACGTTCTAATATGTATAATGTGTTGTTGGGAATAATGTAATCAGAATTACAGAGTCAGTCCTTTGAAGATGAAGCAAAAACAGTTATATAATTATATAGTTATATAATAACAGTTATAAAATACAGTTCCTGCACTGTTTGTATGTTTCAGTGTGTGTGTGTGTGTGTGTATACCTTGCGGATGTGAGGTAACTCCCCCTGTTGGTAGAGCAGGTGAAGCTGCTGCACTTTTTCTGGCTCTCTTCTCATCCACACACTGAGAACTTCGATTGGTGACTGACTGGAGCTCCACTGCTCCCCCAGTTGGCGCAAGTGAGCACGGGCATGACTTGCTAATGCCTTTCTGTTCTCAAAGTCAAACCCACACAGCTCACATGTAGCCTCACACACTACTCAAACACACACACACACACACACACACTTCTGCATTCAATTATGCAATCCAAATAATACATTGAATATTTCCGATTACATGCTTTAATGTTTCTGCACTGATGTTCCACCTCCGGACAGCGGGTACCTGCAGTGCCAGCGTCCACGCAGTCGGTTCTCTCTTTGGAAGTGAAATCAATGAGAGTCTGTGTAAATGATTTTCCTTTTGCCGTGTCCTCTGACCCCTGACCTCTGCCCTCTCGAATCATGAGCTCCTGCAGCATATCGATGGGTGAAGTGTACTGCGCCCACTTAACCCCCAGCTGGCGTAGGTGGGATCGAGCATGGCACGACAGAGCTTTACGACTCTCAAAAATATCATTACAGTACGTACACTGCACTGATTCAGCCACACCCACTTCATCCTGTAGACCTAACAAACACACACACACACACTTATAATGTGAAAAATGGAGACAAAAGACACAGGGTTATAGAGAATGTAGGGAGCGGCAGCAGGGATGATGGGAAATGTGGATGTACCTGATGCTGGGATCTGATTGGTCATGGTTAAGGTAAAGTCTGAGCGGTTTACACTCTGTGAAGCTGCAGATTTAACTTTTGGACATTCTGTAGCGGTGACGTTCAGATGGGACTCCTCCCCCTTCACTTTGGACACGACCGTCCTCGTGCCTTTCCTGGCTTTGGGGACCCGGTCGGGATTCACAGCTGGCACTAGAGGGGGCAAAACTGCAGACGGACCAGGGGCAGACAGGCCGGTGGGCTGTTTCGTGTAGGGTGCAGCAGGAAGTGTGTTCTGAGGTCTGGCTGGCGGAGCATGTGGCAGTGGAGCCGGCGCTTTAGCAGGTGAGGAGGAGGAGGAGGAGGATTTTGGAGGTTTTGCTGCAGGCGCAGTGCTGGGTGCATCCTGTGTGGGTTTAGGTAAGGTGCTACTCTGTCGACATGCCATTACCTCTCTCAGAACAACAATGGGCGCTCCTCCCCAGTCAGTGATGCCAAGCTGGCGTAAGTGAGAGCGGGCATGACTCGCCAAACACTGAGTGTTCTTAAATTTTTCACCACAAAATTCACAGTTGACCTCCTTTTGAGCCGTACCTAAAGCAACCAGAAACATAAGATTAGTGAGGTCATGACGGGCGGGGCTGCGTTCTCCATCAGGCAGAACCCTTTAGACAGTTCAGACACCACTCACCCTGCGTTTTCTCAACTGTTAGAGATGATTTTCTCTTTTTTGCAGGAGTCGGGGTCACTGAGCCAGTGGATGGAGCCTGCAGACTCTGCTCAACCCTCTGAACTTCATTCTTTTGCAGCAGCTCATGCAGCACCTGTATGGGTGAAGCTTTGTAGTCCAATGCCACACCTAACTGGCGCAGGTGAGCTCGTGAGTGACTGGCCAGACCCTTTCTGGTCTCATACCACGCACCACACATCTCACATGAAGACGTGACCGTCACCCCTGCTGTAATCACACAATAACCGTTACACCCACCACACACAACACACACACAACACACACGACTCTCACATGAGTAAAGAGAGCGACTCACTCGAGTCGGTCTGAGAGTCTGGTTCCCCTGAATCTGAATGTGCTTCAGACTGGAGCAGAGGTGGAGCTGAAGGCTGGATTTGGGGTGGGGGCGTGGTTGGACTGGTGCATGGCTTTGCTGGAGATACTGAGGTGCTGGAGGATGTTCTCTTCTTTGATGATGATCCAATACTGTGTCTCTTCACCAACTCGCCGATTTTAATCTTCAGTTTTGCCCCTAAATCGGCTTTGGCCATAGATTCCCGGAAGCAGGGTTTGCCGTCGCCTGCAGGTGTGGCTTTGTTTTGAAGTGTTTTGGGCGAGTGTGTGTCGTTTGGAGTGTTGGAGAGTTTTGATGAGAAGGGCATCGTGCCATCACGCTCTGTGATTAGATGGTACAGGAGGCTGATGGGCGCACCGCTGCTCTCTGACACACACACACCCATCTGACGCAGGTGTGAGCGGGCGTGGCTGGACAAACCCCGCCTTGTCTCAAAACAAGAACCACACACTTCACACACCTGTGTATCTGCTTCTGAGTAACACACACACACACACACACACACACACAGAGCTAAAAAAAACTTCTTTCTGAGTTTCTGAGTGTGTGTGTGTGTGTGTGTGTGTGTGTGTGTGTGTATATACTCACTGTTTGCTTCATCTTTTAATGGGAGATCTGCTGTGCTGCCCGTTTCTGCCTCATCTCTCCTGTCCTCCATCCCTCCCTCACTGCTGTCACACACACACACACACACACACACACACACACACACACAGCTTTAACATAACAAAATTTATACAAAATGTATTGATCTGATTTCAACCAATAATTATAACTAAATAAAACGATGTCAGAAAGCTCAGGTTTGAAATCTCTTTAAACTTCTGATTTTTATTAATGTGAATGTTTTTATAAAATCTTCAAAAGAGTTACAGATCAAAGCATTCAAATAAATCATTTTATTTTGTGAATTAAAACCCTGCAACATGTAGTTATACAGCTGTGTTCATTTATTTAATGTGTGTATATATTGTGTGTGTGTATATTGTGTGTATATATATTGTGTATATATTGTGTGTATATATATTGTGTGTATATATATTGTGAGTGTATATATATTGTGTGTGTGTATTGTGTGTGTGTATTGTGTGTATATATATTGTGTGTATACAGTTATTATAATAAATGTAACAATTAATTTAATAATAAAGGCTTTTATGTAAATAACTATTTTATATTAATTATATTGAACTGTGAACTTACAGTAATGCAGACGAATGTAAATAATTATAAAAAGGTGATTTTAAAAATAATAATAAAAATAAAAAGATATTGTGTATGCTAGTTAGCATGTAGCATCCGCACATTAAACTGGCAGCTGGATGACAGAAAACTGTTCAAACATCTAGAGATTTAGTAATTATGCTCTAAAAACATAAAAACTAATTTCTTTATTAAGAGATATGATATAAATATAAAGTATTATAATAATAAAGTTACCTGAGTTAGCAGCAACGCTAATACACTGTTTAAACCGGGAAGCGAACAGACCGTAATAATCGATCCAGCGATGCCACCGAACTCATAAGACAGAACCAACAGATTCACATTCAACATCATCCTCCACTCTTCATCATTCATTATCTCCCGCTTTATCCTCTATTAGGGTCGGGGGGGGGGGGGGGGGGGGGGTTCCCCATGCCCATCCAGGGGAGAACGTCTCGGGCGCTGGGCAGATACACCCAGGACAGGGGGGCAATCTATCACTGGACACACACACACACACACACAATGGGGCAATTTTTGAGAATTCAATTGACTTGATCCATGTTTTTGGACTGTGGGATGAAACCGGAGAACCCAGAGGAAATCCATGCAGACACGGGGAGAACATGGAAACTCCACCCAGATGGGGATTCGAACCGGGAATCCCTAGTGCTGAGAGGAGAACATGCCAAACCACTAAGCCACCGTGCCACCATCCACTCTTTATCTTTACAGTTAAATGTTTTGGACGAAACTGTTTATCAGATACAACAGAGAGTGAGTGAGGAGTCAAACATGTGGAACGAGCCCTCCTCTGATCCTGATGGAGGAGGCTCCTGATGGAGGAGGCTCCTGATGGAGGAGGCTCCTGATGCTCAACTCAGCGCGTCTGTGTTGACGGGTTGCCATGGTTACAGCTGATCTGAGCGCTCTGCAGATACACATCCTCACACACGAAGCACGTTTAGTCATTTTAAAATGTCTTTATTCATGATCAGTAAAGTTTACATTTAGAGACTTCTTTTTATTGATGTTCTGCTCTAATTAATTTAATTACATCACTTTCAATCTTAATGTATACTTTTAATTCTCTGAACTAAAAATTCTAAAAAATCAAATCAAATCCAAAGAACTGAAAAAGAAGAACAAAGGAGTAAATGTAAAGAATATCAGATCTTCATGTAAAAATCTTCATGTTTCTATTTTTTGTGGAACCCATCAAACACACTCACTCTCTGATTGCATGTGTATTATTTATATATCAAATTTTCATGACTGTGAGTGCACATGCAATGGGAAAGCTGATGAAATGTTGTGTGATGGCAACATAAGTACTGCACACTCTGCTTTTTTTAGAAATGTAATATGAACACAATCCTTTAAATCTACGATGATTTATCTGTAACCAACTGTTAGTTCGACACACAGTGCATTCGTTTGTAGCAGTGCACTTTTGTGTTACTGGAGCAGTGGCCGGCTGTCAGATTTTTTTGGTGAATGGAAACTTTTCCGGTAATACGACTCGACTTTCAGCATTAGCTTTGATGGCAACAGAAAAGAACTTTTAATGAAAGCCATCGACCTTTTTGAGCAACAAAGGGAGGCTGGATTTCGTGTTCAGATGATGTTTTCTTGTTTCTGGGGTTATTGTTAGTGATGTGTACAGTGCAGACTTGTGCACCACGGGTTTGGTTCTCCAGTAAAGGCATTTCTTCTGGCTATACAAGTTATGGATCTGCGATGCGATGGGTTCATACTGCATTTCTATCCTCACAGGCGGTTGAATAACAGTATATCTTATCCACACTGAACTGAGCAATACACAGTTATGACATCACTTTGCTAGTGTACAACTTGGTCAGTGTGTATTATGGCCTTCACTCGCTGCATTTCCTGTAATAAGACTGCAAACTGTTCCTCCTAAAAACACAAGACACGTTATTACATTATTATAAATCACAATTAACAACAATTCAGCCCCGCCCACTCACCAATACATTCATGCGTTCAGCTGAAGCTAAAGCAATGTTAAGTTTCCTCTCATCTTCTTCTCTCTCCTCTTCAATCACCCCAAGTCTGGAACACACAACAGCAGAACACTCTGATCATGCTTTAGTACTGACACCATCTCCGTGTTTGTGTGTAAACATTTTAGTTTGTCTATATGTATTATGAATGTATTCATTCACACACACTTTTATCAAAAGGGATCATTTGAGGTTTGGAGTCGGAGCACAAGGGCAGCCATGATGTACTGTACACCCCCCCCCCCCCCCCCCCCCCCGGAGATCAGAGGATTAAGGACCCGCAGTCATCTCTGAACCATCTGATGATTAACCCATCACTGTAATCACCACACTACTTTGCCATATATGTGTTTCTTTATGACTGACATTTTATTTGTGAATGTGTGTGTGTGTGTGTGTGTGTGTGTGTGTGTGTGTGTGTGTGTGTGTTCTACCTGAAGGTGGCACTGGCGAGCTGTTCCTCTTTAAGTTGTAGGACACTGCGCAGTTCCTGGAGCTCCGTCTGCAGCTGCACCTGATGCTCTTGACTCACAACAATAAAATCCTCCAGCCGTTTTGCCATCTCCAGCTCCTGCTCTGTGACCTGCTCAACACCCTGTCTGAGCTCACACAGCTCCTGAGCATGCTACCCCCCCCACACACACATTAACACACACATTAACACATTTAAACTCATAACTCTAATTCAGTTATTGCTCTGATGTTTGGATCAAAGTGGAATGAGTACGTGTGAACAGGACAGCACTGCCAAGATGATGACGATGAAGACTCACCTTGTCCAGCTCACTAATTTCCTCCTGCTCTGCCGGAAACGGATTGGTCTCTTTATTGTTGACTTTAATCCAGGGAACTGGGGCTTTGGAACCCACACTCTGCTCATAAACACACAGAGTTTTGAAGGTGAAGGAGCTCATGTCTCACTTTGTTGTATTTATTACTAAACGTAAGGTGCACCGGACATTCTGACATTCGGTACCTGCTTATAAGGGTAACGATGGCGTACCTTCTCTGGGGGGGAGATCTCCATGGGTGGAGCAGTGTCGTTTTTGGGAGGTAAATCGGGGTCGTTGGTCGGCAGCTCGGTGGAGCTCCTCTGTCTCTTCAGCAGGTGGTTGGGGTGTCGTTGGCTGGCGGGAACACTTTGCGTGCGCTTCACTTGCTTCCTGTACTTGTCTTTGGGTTGGGTGGAGTGGGAGTCTGTGGGGAGGTGCTGTAGAGATTTGTTCAGTGGACTGTACTTGCTCAGCTCTCGAGGAGGAACGTAGCTGGGTTTAGATGATTCGCTGTGGCTAAATCAAAACATTCAGTAACATTTAGTGCACTGGATGAACACGTCAAAGCCCTGCATGTTCGATTAAATCATCTTACTAATTCTACACTTATTTATGAAGATTCCACTTTATTTACATTGCAGTTACATGTGAAGGTGGAAGCAGAAGGGAATCACTGCATTTGCTTTGTTGTGTTCCAGCTCTCATGTTCTACAACAGCAGCTGAGCAGTTATGCAGCATTCTGTTAAGCTCCCCAATACAGTAATCACTCAACGAGGTAAACCCCATCCCAGGTTCTCCTGCTCCACCTCCCCCTGTAACGCACTCACGGGTGAGGTTCTTGTACCTGCTGCAGTTGATGTGAGGAACATCGGGGCCGAGGTGCTGAGTGATCTGGTTTAGGATGGATGGTAGAGGTTGCAGGTTCTCGATGGTGTCCTTATTAAAACAGTTTTCAAAATGTTTACTGCTTCTGAACAAAGCACAACCAAAAACGTTGATCCCACTGAAACCGAAACCCTCACCTGCTTCATGGAGGAGATGATGTCCACCAGCAGACAGTGCAGCGCGGCGAGGCGAACCGGAAGGTCGACGTAGCCATCGAACCGTGCCATGTCCAGCTCGCTGTCGGGATTTGAAACTTTCTCCAAAAAGTTCCTCATGTCATTCCAACATTCCTCCAGGAAATCGTTCATGAACAGCATGTACTCCTCCTTATCTCCAAAGCTGCAGCACACGACCTCACGCTCATCAGTCACCAAACACCCACAGCCCACAGAACTCAATGGAGTAACTCCAGTTCTTAAGGTTCTGAGTGTTTAGAACCGGATGACGTGGAATACTCACAGTGTGAAATTGGCGAGGTTTTGCAGAACCTTTGCGGTGAGGGTGAGGGTACGGAGCGTGTGCGGCTCGGGGTACGGCTGCGTCAGCCCGAACAGCGAGGGGCTCAGAACGGCCGGACACAGGAAGCGCAGAAACAGAGAGGCGGAGATGAGGCGATGCCCGATTTGCGCCCGGCCGCGGTCCTCACAGTCAGACACCCAGCTGGAGAAGATCTCATTCAGTTCCACAGGGAACGAGCTGCAGAACCCAGAGGAATAGGACAGGCTCATATCACACGCTCCAGGCCAAGTTTTTATAACGACAATCTAACGAGCTTCAATCAATTAAAACATCGGTTTCAGTTTTGGTGCTTTTCAGAGTTTTTGCAAAACTTTTAAATAAAATCAGAAGTTTGTGATTCAGTCTGCTTTCAACCTCAACCTCAACCTCAACCCTGAAGAATTCATTCAGATATCACTGCTCTCAAATCTCACTCTCTCGTCTGATCTCAGTCATGTTGCAGATGTTCCTCAGATCAGACCTGTGCATCTCAGTAATCCTCTGCATCACTTCTCTGCAGGCCTGTTTCAGGTTCTGCTGATTGCTGGGCAGCTCGGATGCAGAACACTTCTGTGGATCGACCTCGCAGTTTTTGGTTGAGGAATAAAGCTGAGTGATGAAATCGCCTGATGACGGCAGAAGAACAGAGAACATGTGAAGTGGCCGAGCGGTGGAAGCAGACGTTCCTGATGAATGAGTGACACGGTTCTTACCAAGAGTATCAATCAGATATTTCTGTCCCACCAGCTTCATGTACTCATCAATGGCTTTAGTGGCGAGAGTGTTCTCTCTGAAAATCAGAGCTTCCTTCTCTCCGAAACGTTCCACCTCGTCAGCCCCCAGGTTAATCAGGAACTCCTGAACATGGAGACATCAGTTTAAACTCCAGGACCAACATCGTTAAAGACCGCCTCACGGCGAGGCTACTGCACGATTCACTGTGAGAACGAAGCCCTCAGATGTGATTAGAATCTGTACCCCTGCTCATCAATGATGCTCATTAAAGCCAATCACGTAGCATCAGTCAAAAGTAAACAATCGTACAGCTTCACGTCTCGTCCTCAGACTTCAGAACGTGATGAGATCTGGGTGAGGGACGTTGGCGTGATTCTGATAAAAGACATTCATTTAAAAATAAAGATCCGTAATGGCTTCATCAAGAGAACCCCATCAGAATAATTATAATTACTGTGGACCCGCCCTAAAAATGAACCATGTTAGTGAGATGGAACTGAAGGAGTCTGTAGAACCACAACACCGATACCTCCAGGTCTGCAGTACCTTAGCTTTTCCGATGCTTTGCAAGACATGGACCAGTGCTCCGGCCAGTTCCTCTTTATCCCGAGCATTCAGCAGGGGTTCCATACTGCGGCACAGCCCCACGTACCCCAGAGTCACGTACTCTGCAAACTCCTTGTACTTCTCTATGGGCAGAACCTGCAGTTTCTGGAAGCGGGCTTTAACACGGAGAGACGCCTGAGACCCCAGCTGGTCCTTCCCTACACTTGTCCCTGGTGGCCTGTAGGAGATGATGGGATACCATTTCTCCTGAAAACCACGTCCTTTAATCTCGGCCAGAGACAAAGCCACGCTGCCCAAAGGGGAAATCCCACTCTCGTCTTTAGAGTGCCTCTTCTTCTTGGCGTCATCGCGGAACAGGTGCAGCGTCACCTGCGTGACTGGAGGAAGGTTATCCAGGTCGAACAGCTCTCCCCAAAACACCTGACACCCCCCTGAACCCCCGCTTCCACCTGCGGCAGCATTAAGACCACCCGAGGTGCCGTCGTGTCCTGGGACCGAGGCTTTTCCCACGGCACGGCTGCTGGTGCGAGCGAACAGCGTCCTGTCCAGATAGAGCTCGCAATAGTAACGCCGCTTCGGAGGAAGGTCTTTAGCTTCGTTCACCCACACAGAGAGAGAGTTCTCGGTCCTCTCGCAGTTATCCTGCATCATCACCACAGAGATTAGAACTCAAAACAAGTCCACATGTGCACACACTCACACTCACACACACACACACACACACGTTACCTTGTTGGGCTGTGCTGCCCTGCGCAGGTTCTCAATCCAGCGATCTCTCTCTGCAGCAGAGCTGCATCCAAAGCAGTGATTAGTTTCTGACTTGATCACCTCAAAGCAATACTTCTCCCCCAGGATGGAGCTGTGCACCGGACGCACCACGGTACTGCGATCCGAACTCAGATCCAAACTCTCTGCTGCACTCACCGGAATAGAGAGAGAGTCATGAGAACCAAACCTGCAACACACACACACACACACACACACACACACACTTTAACCTCATCATTCATAAACACACAGTAACCATAACGACAGAGAACATTACAAACACTGAGCTGCACTCTACACACAATGAACAATAAACAGAACATCAGAGAGTAACCACAGAGTACAGTACTACAGAGTCGAGTCGAGTCGAGTCGAGTCAGGTGAAGTTCAGGATGTTAAGGTTAGGTGATGTTAAGGTACCGTGCAGCGGTGCTCAGTCCCACGGTGTTGATCTGAGGGTTGCTGAGTTTCCTCTGAACTCCGGTCTGAAGCCGTCGCTTAATTTTGGCCTGAATATTAAAAGCACACGGTTACAAACATCACACACTGAACCTTTAACTGTGACCTGCATCCCTTTACCTTCACTCCTCCATCCAGAGTTTTAGGTCTTGGAGCACTGAGAGTGCCATGATCTGTAGTGCACTCTGTACACACACAAACACACACACACACACACACACACACACACACACACACACACCGTTTCATTCACATTTTAATCAGTTGATCATTTTTCAATTATTTCAAAGAATTGATATTTTACATTCACATTGTTTTTTTCTGAGAGTTTCCCCCCCCCCCCATACCAAAGAATCAAAGAGTCAAACATCACTACAGATGACTCGACTCATGAATCTATATGAACTGAGACATCTGTTTTATTACAAAACAAATAAGATTCAAACTGAACTGTTTGATTCATTACTGTTACATACTCACACACGCACACACACACACACACACACACACACACACACACTCACACACACACACACACACTGAATCATCAGAGACTGCAATCGTTTGCATTTCCTGTGTTTACACACCGACCCCAACGTCTGAGCAGCACAGGAAGTTCACGCATTTTCTTTTTTCATCACTTACAGGTTTTAAAATGGATGCCAAAAAAAAACGATATTCATTTGGGTTTATGTCCTATCCCAGTAGATTATTTTAATTCGGTTACACAAAGCATTTTAACTTTATGAGTTACATAAAAGGTTATATATTATATATAATATCAATAACTTCATAATTATATCTTATAAATCAATGAATCAAAATGAATTTTCAGAAGGCTCTTAAAAATGAACCTTTATCATTCAGGACGGGACTGAAGTTTAATAACAATTTAAATTAGACCTCATTATTATTAATAAGATTAACTCTTTAAATAAGCACAAAAAGACCTTTAAAAAACATTTAAATCAAAACATCTTACCCAGCCCTCTGCTGCAAATAATCCAGCACCTGAACACCATGATCAATCCGACACACACACACACACACACACACACACACACACACACACTAACACACACACTAACACAAGCCTGCCAATGTGTTTGATATGTGCAGTAGAGAATTAAGATGAACATCTGAGTATGAGATCCACCCCAATCTGATATTATCTCCTCAAAACGTTTAGTGGAAATGATGCGCGCGCACACACACACACACACACACACACACACACACAAAGTGCAGGGTCTCTTTGGACTGCTGCTGTTCATTATCCTGTAACTGATGATCAGACTGACCCAGGTTACTGTGACTCTCACTCAGGTTGTGCAGACTGAGGTTGGACAGACAGCTGCTCGCTCGATTCCGCATCCGCAGCAGAGGCTTAAACACAGACAAGAACCGATGAACACCATCACAAAACAACTGCTAACATAAAAATATCAAAAAGAAAGCTCCAGCCCAGAAATCCAATCCAGCACCTTATTCTGTGTTGAGCGCCACCATGTGGCCATATTTAATATATGCCTACACAATGTATGTAAAAACGACTCCTCTCTGTGTGTGTGTGTGTGTGTGTGTGTGTGTGTGTGTGTGTGTGTGTGAGTGTGTGTGTGTGTGTGTGTGTGTGTACCTCCTCTTCACGGGAGATGATAATTTGTCCATCCTGAAGCAGACAGTTATTAATGTCCCACACGGGAACGTCCTGAGGATCCCATGAGAACTGCACCACCTCTGGAACCCCAGCATCCACACACACTCCATCTGCATCAGAAACACACAACAAAGCAACACTAACACCCGGCTCTCACTCTGGAGCTTCCATTAACCCTACAGCAGGGCCTGGATCAGGTGGTGGGGGTCTCTTTACAGGGCAGAACGTTTCGGGCAGCCAATTCAGCTGGGACGAAACCGGAGGACATGAAAACCCCACCCAGATCGGGATTCGAACCTGGAGTCCCAGCACTGAGAGGAGAACATGCTAACTGTGCCATCAGGAGTGACATCAGCACACCCCCTCTGAGACCCTCCACACCGGACACTGTGTCCTCTGACTGAAGGTGGACCCAGAGACATGTCTGCATGAAGCTGGCAAAACAACTCAACCACCAGGAAGTGACATCATCGGCTGTACATTTCATCAGCATTTAAAAGAAAGTCATCTCTGAGATCAAACAACATTAATGAGATAACAATAACGAATCTGAGAATTCTAATCTGGGTTCTAATCTGGGTTCTAATCTGAATTCTAATCTAATCTGGGTTCTAATCTGAATTCTAATCTGGGTTCTAATCTGAATTCTAATCTAATCTGGGTTCTAATCTGAATTCTAATCTGGGTTCTAATCTGGGTTCTAATCTGAATTCTAATCTAATCTGGGTTCTAATCTGAATTCTAATCTGGGTTCTAATCTGAATTCTAATCTGGGTTCTAATCTGAATTCTAATCTGGGTTCTAATCTGAATTCTAATCTGAATTCTAATCTGGGTTCTAATCTGAATTCTAATCTGGGTTCTAATCTGAATTCTAATCTGGGTTCTAATCTGAATTCTAATCTGAATTCTAATCTGAATTCTAATCTGGGTTCTAATCTGGGTTCTAATCTGGGTTCTAATCTGAATTCTAGTCTGGGTTGGGGGGGTTGGGGGGGGGGGCTCACCCACGCGCGGCTGCTCGGAGCTCGATGGTTGAGGCGGGCTCGCTCGGGGGCGCGTGCACGTGCGCGGTCTCTTGAGTTTCTGCGACACCTGGTGCAGGTATTTCCGGAAGCGGCCCTTGTGCGCATGCTCGGGCTCGGGTTCGGGGGGCGGGTTGAGGATGGAGGAGAGCAGCGAGCCGGGCGGTTCCGACAGCGCCCTGCGGAACGGGTTCTTGCGCGCTCCCGCGGGCTTGGCTCCGACGTCCTGGGTGCGCGCTCCCGCTCGCGGGGACGGGGACGGGGACTTGTCGTGCGCGTCCTCGCTCACCGCTTTCCTCCACTGCTGCATCCTGCCCCACCTGCCCCCCGCGCCCCCCGCGCCCTGCTCGCCCCGCGCCGCCGTCTGCCACCGGTAC
>JAFMOC010000694.1:175000-180000 GCA_019802505.1 Corydoras sp. C115
CAGCGAGCGGATTTCCACCGTCAGCTCGGATGTCTCCTTCTCCAGAGCCTGCTTCGCCTTCTCCAGATTGGTCTTGACCTGAAGACCACACAAGTTCATGTTAACGGGCTGCGTTGTGCGTGATGTCCAGTGAAGAGCAGGTGAAGAGCAGGAAGTTCAGGACCATCAGAGCGGAGAACCTTATGATCCCCACCCCCACTTCAAGCTCATGAACATGAGGTTTGCAGATCACGCCACTGAGCGGGCAGTGTGCCACCTGAGTGAGAGCTGAGTGTCCAGCAGGTGGAGCTGGATCATGTGGGACGAACCCGTTTGGACTGCTCCAGCTGCTCGGTCAGCTCCTCCACGGCCTGCGTGTGCTTCTGCCTCATCTCCTGAACCTGGGCCTCGTGGCTCCTGCTCTCCTCCTCCATGGCTCTCTTCAGCAGGGTCACTTCCTGTTCACGTTTGGCCCTGATGGTGATGATCATGATGAAGATCTTACACAGTAATGATGATGATGATGATGATGATGATGAAGACATACCGGAGCTCCTGCTGCGTGGCGGTGGTGTCCAGCGTGTCCTCCAGCTCAGACTTCAGAGCCTCCAGCTCCTCACCCAGGTCTCTCTTGGTTTTCTCGGCTTTGTTCCTGGCCGCTCGTTCAGAGTCCAGATCCTCCTGCAGGTCAGAGATCACGCCCTCCAGCTCGCGGATCTTCTTCAGCGCGTTGTTCTTCTGCGCCGCTTCCTCCTCCAGCCTGCCGCAGGACAGACACAGCCTCAGCTTTACAACCCAGAGCTCACGGGGGCGTGCTACAGATACGCCGTGTTACCGTGAGAGTGTGAGTTACAGTGTGTTACAGTGGGAGTGTGTTACCGTGAGAGTGTGAGTTACAGTGTGTTACAGTGGGAGTGTGTTACCGTGAGAGTGTGAGTTACAGTGTGTTACAGTGGGAGTGTGTTACCGTGAGAGTGTGTTACCGTGAGAGTGTGTGTTACCATGTGTTACAGTGTGAGTGTGTTACCGTGAGAGTGTGTGTTACCATGTGTTACAGTGGGAGTGTTTCTGTGAGAGTGTGTTACCGTGAGAGTGTGTTACCGTGAGAGTGTGTGTTACCATGTGTTACAGTGGGAGTGTGTTACCGTGAGAGTGTGTTACCGTGAGAGTGTGTGTTACCATGTGTTACAGTGGGAGTGTGTTACAGTGTGTGTGTTTCCGTATGAGTGTGTGTTACAGTGTGAGTGTGAGTTACAGTGTGCGTTACAGTGTGTTACCGTGTGTGTGTTTCTGTGAGTGTGAGTTACAGTGTGAGTGTGAGTTACAGTGTGTTACCGTGTGTGTGTTACAATGAGAGTGTGTGTTACTGTGTCAGTGTGAGTTACGGTGTGAGTGTGTGTTACGGTGTGTGTGTTTCCGTGAGAGTGTGTGTTACAGTGTCAGTGTTTGTGTTACAGTGTTAGTGTGTGTGTGTGTGTTACCGTGTGTGTGAGTGTGTGTGTGTGTTACCGTGCGAGTGCAGCCTGTAGCTCCTCCTCTTTCTTGGCGAGCTGAGCCTTTAATTCTGTGATCTGTGCTTGCAGGTCTGTGATTTGCTCCTGCAGGTCGCTTGACTCCGCCTCCAGCTTCCTCTTCATCTTGTCGAGCTCCTGCCGCGTCTTCTCCTCTTTCTTTAGACGAACTGCAAATTAATTCATTAAAGCCTTTAAACCTCAGCTCAGAGCCCAGTGTGCACCTGCTCAACATCAAAGAGTGATGAAGATGAGGATGAGGATGATGTGTACACACACACACACACACACACACACTCACCCTCTAGGTCTGAGATCATGGACTCGTGTTTGTTCTTCAGCTTGGTCAGGTTTTTAGATTTCTCCTCCTCTTCAGCCAGGTTTGTGCTGTAATCAGCCACTCGCTCCTCCAGCAGCTTCCTCTCCTGCACACACACACACACACACACACACACACACACACACACACACTTTCATTGAAGTGGGTGGGTGGATGTGGAGTGTTGGTGTGGGGACTGGGATAGGACCCTCAGGGTCTTACCTTCAGCAGTTTGTTGTTCTGATCCTCCGTCACCAGCAAGTCATCCTCCAGTTTCTTTATCTTTCCTTCACAGGTCACTTTCTCCAGCTGCAGCTTCTGTCGAGCATCTTCCTCCTCCTCCAGATGTTCCTCCAGTTCCTGCACACACACACACACACACACACCACCATCATCACCTTACTGCTACACCCTCTCGTCCAGCTTGTAGCTGCAGGGCACTGTACCTGGATCTGCTGCTGCATCTTCCTCTTATCAACCTGGAAGGTGGCACTGCGCTCCTCCTCCTCCTCCAGACGTGCCTCCATCTCATGCAGGATCTCCTCCAGCTCTTGTTTCTTTGCGGCTAAACGGACCCTCATCTCCTCTGCCTCCGCAAACAATTCTGTTTCTGCCTGCAGCTGCTCCTGCAGAGCATTCCGCTCCTCCACCAGCTACACGAGACATTAAATATACAACACACACACACACACACACACACACAAACTTAAATACATATATATAGATAGATAGATAGATAGATAGATGGATAGATAGATAATTAAAATGTGTGTTTTCTTTACCTGGGTGTGTTTCAGGGAGATATCTTTGAGCTCTGTTTCAAATTTTTGAGATGAATCCTTTGCTCTTTGAAGCTCCTCCTCCTTCAGAGTTAGCTCCTCCTCCTGTCGTGTTACCTGGAGCAAAGGCTTCACCTGGAGGGAGATGAAGCAGACGCCGGTCAGACTGTGCTGTGGTGTGCAGGTGTGTGCTTCACTCTGAGCTTCACCTTGGTGAAGAGTCTCCACCACTGCCAGTTCCTCAGCTTCAGGTACGCAGCACAGTTCCTCTGAATCACCCGCATCGCCGTGAGCTGCTGCTGACGCTTAGCAAACGCCCTGCACACACACACACACACACACGCACACACACACACACAGTTCTGATGATGGAGAGGGTTAATGATACTGATGGGGGTCTAATGCTGTTCTAAGCAGGAGGTTGTGTGTCGTTCGGGTTCCGTGGTAAACGGTTCTGAAGCGGGTCGTCAGTGTGAATCTCTGAGGTGATGAGGATGGATCTGATTTCTTCAGTTTGATGTGTGTGTGTGTGTGTGTGTGTGTGTGTGTGTGTGTGGTGTGTGTGTGTGTGTGTGTGTGTGTGTCTTACTTTCTAGCAAGGAATCCTCTAGCCTGAGCCTGGAAGGCGATGATGACGACGGTGATCTTCAGGTCGCGCTCTTCCTCCAGCTGAGCCAGAACTCCCGTACGGAAGAAGATCTTGCTCTGGCCGATGCGGTACAGGTTTGGATCCAGATCCAGATGTTTGATCTACAGCAGCATGGTACAGTCTGATGTTAGTGAAGTTGCAGGAGTGCAAATCAGACTGAACATCCATCCATCTTCTGCTTTATCCTCTATTAGGGTCATGGAGGGGGGGAGTGTTCCCCATGCCCATCCTGGGGAGAACGTTTCGGGCGCTGGGCAGATACACCCAGGACAGGACGCCAATCTATCACTGAGCACACACTCACACAGACACACTCTATATAGGGGCAATTTGGATAATTCACCTCACTGTGGCAGGAAACCGGAGAACCCAGAGGAAACCCACACGGACACGGGGAGAACCCAGATGGGGATTCGAACCGGGAATCCCTCGCACTGAGAGGAGAACATGCTAAAGCACTAAACCAGCGAGCCGCCCTCAGACTGAACAGCGCAGTTTAAATGAGTGATGATGTCACAGTCTGAGACTCCAATCCGCTCGCGCCTCATTACTGATGACAGTGGATCGGGTTGAACTGATTTAATGAACTCAGTGTCCTGTTCAGTGTGTGTGTGTATGTGTGTGTGTGTGTGTGTCAGAGTCGGGGTGTGATGCAGGCCGTTACCATCAGTATGCACGCCTGCTTCCCGTCCATGAAGCCTTTTGGAATCGCACTGGCAGCCAGGATCTCATACCTGCACACAGAGCCAGGGCCGTCAGGACCCATGAGGTCCGAGTGAGTGTGTGTGTGTGTGCGTGTGTGTGTGTGGGGGGGGGGGGGTTACCTCTGTCTGAACTCCTGAAAGACGATGCGGTTGGGGAACCCCTGTCTGCAGATCCTGATTCCCTCCAGAACACCATTACACCTGAGCTGCTCCAGAACCAGGTTAGCATCAAGCTTCCCTGCCTACACACACACACACACACACACACACACACGTTACAAACATACAGCGAGACAGACACACAGAGAGTGTGTGTGTGTGTGTGTGTGTGTGTGTGAGTGTGTGTGAGACAGACTCACCCTCTTCTCGTGGTTGGGAATGATGCACCTGACGAAGTTGGGCTGTGTGTTGTGCAGCGTGGTCATCAGTTTGGCGAGGGACTCTTTGTAGAGCTGACCGACGGTCCGGAACATTCCCTTTTTGGTTTTGGAGGAACTCGGCATGGAGCTGTCCGACATCTTCGCTATGGTCTCCAGACCCACCACGCGGTCCACTGTGGAACCCCCACAAGAACAACATTCAAAATCACATCCACAACATCTGCATCAGACTCCAGGAATCAGAACATCTGCTCACCGTCTTTCCAAAGGTCCTGCACATACGCACTGGACGAGTTGTTCAGCAGCGCCGTCACGTTATCATTCAACGGATCCATGTTCTTAGTTAACCAGGCTGCAGCATTATAGTCCACCTGAATCACACACACACACACACACACACACACACACACACACGGCGTATGTAGGAAAGAGGGTGGAGCAGTGTGAATGTTTAAGATGAATGGTGGATGTCCTCACCCGACCGGCGTAGTGCAGGACGGAGAACTCAGTCTTATCTTTTAATTGTTTGGGTTTTGCAAACTTCAGGTGATTTGTGTGAGTGTTACAGAGTTTCTCTACGAACGAAACGTCCGTGGCTTTGGGGAACCAGCACTCCTCATCCAGCAGAGCCAGGATCCCCGGAGGATTGTTCTGCAACACACACGTCAAAAGAGGCTGT
>JAFMOC010000694.1:185000-190000 GCA_019802505.1 Corydoras sp. C115
GAGGGGGGGAGAGAGACAAAGAAAGAGAGAGAGAGAGAGAGAGACACGGTGCAGAGTGATGAAATCCCTGTAAAGATGCTCACTCACACATACTCACACACACACACACTCACGCACACACACACACACACACACACACACATACACACACACACACTCACAAACACACACACAAACACACACACAGAGTAAAAAGAGGAAATGTAAAAAAGACTTTGAAGAGTGAAAACTCTACACACTCTTATTTGTAGTTAAGTGTTCACACAAACGAGTGTCACGGCACCTACACACACTCTCTACTAAACTCTCCAACCTTCTCACACACACACACACACACACACACACACACACACAGCACTCTGGCCATGCGTGAGTGTGGTTGTGTTTCCTGGTTGGTGTAAAGTGACAGGACATCATACAGGTGGAGTGTATCAGTGTGTGTGTGTGTGTGACGATCTGCGGGTGGACACACACTCATGCTCACACACTCATGCTCACACACGGGGGGGGGGGGGGGGGGGGGGGGGGGGGGGTTGGGGGGGGGGGGGGGGGGGGTCGGACTGTTTCGATGCCGCGGGACGTCCGGCACAGAAAGAGACACAGCTTCGTCTCAGATGGGGGAGACACGAGGATCGTCCAGCGATCAGCACTTTAATATGAGTCCCACCATGTAAGACTGTCATCACTGTGTGTGTCGAGACATGCAGCTCACACACACACACACACACACACACACACACACACACACACACGGAGGAACCATTCATGTTACTCACAAAGGCCAACTGCTGTCCTGCATGCTGCTATTGAGGAAATAAATGAGGAAATTAAGATCAACTCCAGCTCTGATTCTGTTTCCTGTAAAATGATCCAGAAGCTCCAGATGATCAACATTCCACATGACACCACCTCCACCACCTCCACCACACCAGAGACCTCCACCACCTCAGAGAGCTCCACCACCTCAGAGAGCTCCACCACCTCCACCACCTCAGATACCTCCACCACCTCAAAGACCTCCACCACATCAGAGACCTTCTCCACCTCCACCACCTCAGAGACCTCCACCACCTCAAAGACCTCCACCACCTCAGAGACCTTCTCCACCTCCACCACATCAGAGACCTTCAGTCTTTATTAAAGTCTATTCAGATATAAATCATTGATCTGCTCTCAGTGACCCCTCACACTGCTGAACACGTCCTGCTGATGGGGGGGGGGTCCTTCTCCACTGTAGGAACAGTGTTTGTTAGATGTTCTGGGGGAAGCTGGTGGTGGCTTCATCATCATCACCATCTGCTCAAACATCTCAGTGAGCTGGAGGTCAGCAGCTCAGACTGACGTAAGGACACGAGCTTCAGAACCATCAGCAGAACGTCAGAACCTCATCCAAATGAACCCATATCAATTGCAATCATACTTATACCTCTGTACTGACCGTACTGTAGTGTGTGTGTGTGTGTGTGTGTGTGTGTGTGTGTGTGTGTGTGTGTGTGTGTGTGTGATACCTACAGTGCTCATATCTTTTTTGCCCTTGTGTGATGAAGCCACAACAGCCAGATACTGAATCACCTTCTTGGTGTTTTCTGTTTTACCAGCACCAGATTCACCCCTACACACACCACACACACACACACACACACACACACACACACACAGAGCAGATTTTGTTGTAAAGTTGGTTGGTTACAGAGATTGTGTGACAGCGTAAATGTAACAGTAGCATGTTCTCCCTCACTGAAAGTCGTAAACACTGAACTCTCTGAACTTCAGCTCTTAATCAAATCATTTCTGCTTAATTATTAAACATGGCTTTATTAAACAGATCCCTCTGTGTGTGTGTGTGTGTGTGTGTGTGTGTGTGTGTGTGTGTGTGTGTGTGTGTGTGTGTGTGAGGTCATTTACTCACGTGCAGAGGATGGACTGGTCCTCACGATCTACATTGAAACATAAATAAGATGAGAACATGTTTAGAGTCGGATCAGAACGTTTCAGGTCAGAGCTGCAGCTGGGTCCATCAGCAGGTCCACACATCTCATTCTGCTCTCCAGCAACGGAGCGCCGTCCCAAATCACACTCACCCTCACTCAGCAGCAAGCCTAATATGCACCCAGGTGTGTGTGTGTGTGTGTGTGTGTGTGTGTGTGTGTGTGTGAGAGAGAGAGTTACCCTGCATCATGTTCCTGTAGGCGTTATCGGTGATGGAGTAGATGTGAGGAGGAACCTCATGACGTTTTTTCCCTTTATACATATCGATGATCTTCTCAGAGTAGATGGGCAACATTTTGTATGGATTTATCACAACACAGAACAGACCTGAATATGTCTGCACACACACACACACACACACACACACACACACACACACACACACACACACACACACACACACTGTTATTCTGGACACAGTACATTCACTTGTTAGATTTCCTGTTTTTTTGTTTCTGATGAATTTTATTACTTTAAACAAAAACACAGCTCTCCATCAGTCATCTAGTACAGTGTTATTATAGTGTTAGTACAGTGTTATTATAGTGTTAGTACAGTGTTATTATAGTGTTATAGTGTTATTACAGTGTTATTATAGTGTTAGTACAGTGTTATTACAGTGTTATTATAGTGTTATTATAGTGTTAGTAGAGTGTTAGTACAGTGTTAGTACAGTGTTATTATAGTGTTATAGTGTTATTATAGTGTTATTATAGTGTTAGTAGAGTGTTAGTACAGTGTTATTATAGTGTTATAGTGTTATTACAGTGTTATTATAGTGTTATTATAGTGTTAGTAGAGTGTTAGTACAGTGTTAGTAGAGTGTTATTATAGTGTTAGTACAGTGTTAGTAGAGTGTTATTACAGTGTTAGTACAGTGTTAGTAGAGTGTTATTACAGTGTTAGTAGAGTGTTAGTACAGTGTTAGTACAGTGTTATTATAGTGTTAGTACAGTGTTAGTAGAGTGTTATTATAGTGTTAGTACAGTGTTAGTAGAGTGTTATTATAGTGTTAGTACAGTGTTAGTAGAGTGTTATTACAGTGTTAGTAGAGTGTTAGTACAGTGTTAGTACAGTGTTATTATAGTGTTATAGTGTTATTACAGTGTTATTATAGTGTTATTACAGTGTTAGTACAGTAGTGTTATTATGATTATTATGATTATGTGCGTAACGTTCTCACATAGATGAGGCCAGAGAAGTATCTCTCTCGCAGGTTGTGCAGGACCGACGCCTCGTTCAGGCAGGTGAGCTCGGCCATGTCCTCCACCTTGCTGAACTTGGGTGGGTTCATCTTCTGGATGTCGTCCTTGTTGACGGTCATCTTCTTGCCATTATCGATGAGCTCCACCAACACCTCGTCTCCTTTCTCCTCCTTCATGCTCGCTGCCTCAAAGCCATGTTTTTCTGACGGAACCCACACCAGCTTTTTGGCGGCCCAGTCGGCCTGCGCCACCGGGCTGTTAAAGACATCTTTATCTGCAAACAGGAACTTCTCATCCTCACTCAGGTTTTTACTCATGGTGGCGCTGTGACAACCGCTGTGGAGACCAAAATCCAGAAGAGAAGAGAAAGGATTACAACAGCAGAATGAAGAGGAGCCTGAAGTACACACAGACACACACATCCATAAAACACATCTGAGAGCTCAGAGTCACACTCGACATCCCCATTCAGACCAGAGTCAGGATCAAACTTAACGAAGCTCATCTCCAAAGACGTGATTAAAAAAACAACAGTTCATAAGAAAGACCTTCAACAAGTTCATCACAACAGATCAGAGAGTGAGGAGCAGGGGGGTGAGGAGGAGGAGGGGGGTGAGGAGGAGGAGGGGTGAGGAGGAGCAGGGGGGTGAGGAGGAGGAGGGGGTGAGGAGGAGCAGGGGGTGAGGAGGAGCAGGGGGGTGAGGAGGAGCAGGGGGGTGAGGAGGAGGAGGGTGAGGAGGAGGAGGAGTGAGGAGGAGGAGCAGGTGAGGAGGAGAGGGGGGGTGAGGAGGAGCAGGGGGGTGAGGAGGAGCAGGGGGTGAGGAGGAGGAGGAGGGGAGTGAGGAGGAGCAGGGGGGTGAGGAGGAGCAGGGGGTGAGGAGGAGCAGGAGGAGGAGTGAAGAGGAGCAGGGGGGTGAGGAGGAGCAAGGAGGAGGAGTGAGGAGGAGCAGGGGGGTGAGGAGGAGAGTGAGGAGGAGCAGGGGCAGGAGGAGGAGCAGGGGGTGAGGAGGAGCAGGGGGTGAGGAGGAGTGAGAGGAGCAGGGGGGTGAGGAGGAGAGGAGGAGCAGGGGGGAGGAGGAGCAGGGGGGTGAGAGGAGCAGGAGGAGTGAGGAGAGCAGGCGGGTGAGGAGGGAGTGAGGATGAGTGAGGAGGAGCAGGGGAGTGAGGAGCAGGGGGGTGAGGAGGAGCAGGGGTGTGAGGGAGGAGCAGGGGGGTGAGGAGGAGCAGGCGGGTGAGGAGGAGGAGTGAGGAGGAGCAGGGGGTGAGGAGCAGAGAGTGAGGAGGAGGAGTGAGGAGCAGGGGGTGAGGAGCAGAGAGTGAGGAGGAGCAGGGGAGTGAGGAGGAGCAGGGGGTGAGGAGGAGAGGAGTGCAGGGTGAGGCAGGAGGAGTCAGGAGTCCAGAGGGTGAGGAGGAGAAGGGGGTGAGGAGGAGCAGGGGGTGTGAGGAGGAGCAGGGGGGGGGGTGAGGAGGAGCAGGAGTAGGGGTGAGGAGAGAGGGGAGGAGGAGCAGGGGGGGGTGAGGAGGAGCAGGGGGTGAGGAGGAGCAGGGGGGTGAGGAGGAGCAGGGAGTGAGGAGGAGCAGGGAGTGAGGAGGAGCAGGGGGGTGAGGAGGAGCAGGGGGTGAGGAGCAAAGTGTACAGGGCCTTAGTATTGAAGTTTTTTAAGATGAAACTCTGATGTTATAACAGGAGAACCTTTAGTACAGCTCTAAGTTCTCCAGTTCTGGAACTCTGATGTTCTAACAGGAGAACATTTAGTACAGCTCTGAGTTCTCCGGTTCTGGTTCTGGAACTCTGATGTTCTAACA
>JAFMOC010000694.1:195000-197500 GCA_019802505.1 Corydoras sp. C115
TTTCATTAGTTTTGTACTTTTGTTACCCACTGATGTCACAGAACACTCATTCTTTTAAAGTCATTTGTTCTGGTGAGGGATGTGGAGGGTCACTGCGAACAGGTCAACCTCCCATCACAACTAAAGAAACCCAGGCAGAGACTCGAGGCTGTAGGGGTACGGTAGCTCTTAACCCTAATTGCTCCAGGGCGCTGTGTCTAAAAAACCCTGAACTCTGAAGATAACCAATAAATTGGGATTCTTGGAATTGACTTTGGATAACGGAGTCAGCAGAATGATGGAATCCACACGATTCAAACCCAGCACTTTAAAAACGTGGTCCAACATATCCTTTATGACATCAAGGCTTCACTCGTTAAAATATAAAGTTTAGAACATAAACAGTTTTAACCTCTGAAGGCTCAGTGCAGGATGCTGCTGTGCACACTGATCTCAGAACTGTGAACAATCAGGACAGTTCCACACGAGGTGACCTGCAGTGTTTAGACCAGACGCCTTCGTTCCTATCCCAACATGGCCAACATTCTCTCATCTCCCGAGGAATCCCACAGACAGAGCACAGGAGAATCCCTCCAACACACTCACTGGCTTTTTGGAAAACACACACACACACACACACATACACACACTCCCATAGCATCACTTTGCCCTTCCTATAAAAGGACATCCTCCTTCAGTGTCCTATAAATCACCAGGATTCTGACTGCTGAGGTTTCAATCAAGACTACTGCACTCAGAAAACACACACACACACACACACACACACACACACACACACACACACACACACACACACACATACAGTACATACATCAAAATGGATTTTAAAAAATGCAGCACTGATAAAACTTAAAGATTAAACACACTCAACATCAGCAATCAAACAGAAAATAAAGTTTATAAAGAAAAACATGAAAGAGAGCGAGCGAGGGAGGGATGTGTAGTTCCATATAAGGTCAACATGGTTGGAATCTGCACTGTAGTGTGTGTGTTTAATACCAAAGCTCAAAGTGACTAAATAAGGAGCAGCTAAATTTTTGTCTGTTTACTAACCTGTAAACACACACACCCCAACTCACACACTCTCTCACCAACTGACACCCTCACCCTCTCTCTTTCTCACACACACACACACACACACACACACACAGCTGCTGTGTAAATTCACAGCACTTATTGGTTGTGAACGTGTGAACATGAGTGTTGTTAGTGTGTGTGTGTGTGTGTATGTTACTACAAACAGTTCAGTTGTACTGATCAGGCTGATCATCATCTTAAAACTCACCGTTAACCCTGCAGACTGATGAACATCTGCTTCATCATCATCATCATCATCATCACAGCTCCACTTTAACGTTCACACTGATTAAAACTACAAACAGTTCAAACCCAGTTAATAACGGAGGACTGACGGTGTAGTGCAGGATAATCAGATCTGATGAAGCAGCGTTAATATCCTGAGTCAGGAAACACCTCATACTTCAGAGGATCCACTGAGTGTATAGAAGATACATGAATATGAATATATATATATACACACACACACACACACACACACACACACACAAGTACACACATAGAAACATCAGGTTCTGAACTTATCCAATCAAACTCTCAGCTTATGATACAGTATTAATTAATGATTTATGATTTTACTAAAGCAATTCTCAAACTAACAAAATGTATTGTTCTCCAAACAAAATGTATTGTTACACACCCCTGTGCGCCACTGCGTGCTCACTGTTCAGAACAGACTTAAAAATATAAGGAAAAATAGTTTCACCATAACTGAAAGTATTTCATGATTAGTTACAATCACAATCTAATCTTCACTGATATAAAAACCAGCAGCACACTAAATATTATTACACTAAATCAATATAGATTATATTTAATGTTTAGCACAGTATTAAACCATTTTCTGATACCTCCTCATGATGATTGATAAATTAACATCTACAAAAAATAAAGTTATTGCTATTATAAAAGTATCATAGTTATTTAACTATATATATTATAAAACCAATGTATTTATGTGCTGCTGCCATCTGGTGGACATTTACTAGAATCTCAGGTAACGATCTATAAAGCATCAAATTATAAAACTACAAATGTAATAATTACAAAATCAGCATGCTGTAATCATTATAATCACAAAATAATATAATAATTAAAAATCATTATAATCACAAAATAATATAATCATAATCATTAAAAACACAAAATATTTAAAATCACACAACATATACAAAAATAAACTATGATTAATTGCATAAGTTATGAGGTAATTAAAAGTAAAACTAATTAACAGCACCATTAACAAGTCACAACACTAGATCATTATAAATATATTTTATTAAACAAAGTTTTGAATCATTTTACAAAGTGAGAGTTATTCAAAAAGGAAAATCAGATTCAGATGTAAACAATAGTGGAATGGAGGTCATGTGACTTAATCTGGATCTGAAAAAAATATAATAAGAGAATAAAAATGTGTATT
>JAFMOC010000694.1:200000-202500 GCA_019802505.1 Corydoras sp. C115
GTGTGTAGGGGACCTGAGGACACGTGTTTTGAGGGTGGTGTGTTCCCTGCAATCCTCAGTTTTCCCTCAGATTATCCTCTCAGTCCTCCTAAAATGAAGTTCACTTGTGAAATGTTTCATCCGAACAGTGAGTGTTTGAAGTTGTAACACTGCTCATCTTCATCTTCATATTTCTGTATGAATGTACTGATCTCCAAATTCCACATCTTATCTGATATGAGACCTACTGCTGCTTCTGTACTCACTTTACTACTGTACACCGGATCATCACACCTCACCCCACCTGATCACCTTTACTGCATCTTTTTCCAACAAAGAAAAAACTAAATTTCAGTAATAATCAAAATTACCTGTGTGTGTGTGTGTGTGTGTGTGTGTGTGTATAGTTTACCCAGATGGACGTGTGTGTATCTCCATTTTACATGCCCCTGGTGATGATCCAATGGGATATGAGAGCAGTGCAGAGAGATGGAGCCCTGTGCAGAGTGTGGAAAAAATATTACTTAGTGTCATCAGTATGCTTGCAGGTATACACACACACACACACACACACACACACACATGCCTTAAATACAGTGTCTTATTTTTTGTGTTTGTGTTTTTCAGAGCCAAATGATGAAAGTGGTGCAAATGTTGATGCATCAAAGATGTGGAGAGAAGATCGAGAGCAGTTCAACTCTCTCGCTAAAAAGATTGTACGCAAATCCCTTGGTCTTTAACACACACATACACACACACACACAATTTCACATCAAACACTTTATTTATCAGGCTTTCAGAACCATATAGTACTGGTAATCAATAAATAAACATGAGAGAAGAGAAAAAGATGGAAGGAAGGGAAGAAAAGTTAATTGGAGGGATGGCTGGAGGGAGGGAGGTTTGTTCCCATAGTGCACCTGTGTTTTTAACCATCGGTGGATGGATTACTCTCAGAAGCAGTACGCAGCTCATTTACTAACCGGAACACCCCACCACTATACTGCAGCAGTAAACCCAGTTTAACCAGCTACATGGCAGAGATCATCAGTGATGGAGTGGAGAACAAGCAGCTCCTGAAGCATGAACCACAACTCCGTCCACCTCTCTCTGTCTGTCTCTATTGTGAGTGTGCAGTGGTGCGGGTTCAGGGTTATGTGAGAATGGATCTGTGGTAACGTGATGCTGCATTCTGTGGGATTTGGGATGCTTACAGCTTTCAGTTTGATCACATGATTTGTGATTGTAATGAGTTTCTGTTGTAGAGAGACACTGATCAATAAATCTGCCACGTGAGGAGTGTGTGCTGTTAAACTGTTCCAACACACACTCCTCTGATGTTATGCTTGTTTTTTGTTTGGACTAACCCTTTTTTTTTGCACAGCTGTAATTCAGTTCTAAAGTTACAATCACAAAACCCCATGTGGAAATACAGACTGTAATATTATATATATGAATATAATTGTTTCATTATTAAAGAGAAAAAGTCAATAAAATTACTTATGAATTCATGAAAGAGTTAAATGTTTGACTGTAACCAACCTCACCAGTGACCTCACCAACTCCAACCACTCAGTGCTCGACACAATCAGCATCCTGATTCATCCCTATGGCGTTGAGTGACTCGTCTAAAACGAGCTCTCCTCTCGTGGCACCGCTCTGATACACGACACTGTTACCATAAGATGAGATAAGACAAGATAGACCTTTATTTGTCCCACAATGGGGAAATTCACAAAAAAAAGCAGATGGTTATAATAACACCTCTATAAACATCGCACCTCACTCAAATCCATGTTTGGACATTCACATACTTTTGGTCACAAAGCAAGACCAAAGCACTTAGAACAATAAAAACATTTAGAATAAAGTTATTTTTTTAATCTGAATGTTTAATCAGAGAGTTACAGAGTCATTATACTGAATGCAGATGTGAGTGAAACATTTCGAGCAGATGTTGAGCAGTGAGGAAATGAAAACAACTGATTCATGATTAAAGTTAAGATTCAGATTCAATCAATATACAGGTTTTATTGTTTTATTTTAACATAAAGCAGATCTATGACTGGTGCGTTTGGAGTTGTGTATTTTATTTCTAACGGAAGCAGAAGGTGGCTATAGTGAAAGACTACAGCTCCCATGGTGCACCGCGGCGTTGTTGCCGTGTGAGGCGGAACATGGCGGCTCCGTGAGGAACACCTTCACTGTGTGTTTACAGGTTACAGCGGCGGCTCTGCGGAGCGCAGGTCCGACCTGAGGACCGCGGTGTGTGGGGGATGTGTGTTCCGGTCAGCGGCAGCAGAATGAGATAGCACCGTCCTCAGATCAGAGCTCACCGGCGGCATGTTCGGAGAGCTGTTTAAAGAGCCGGACGAGGGGGGGGCATCAGCGTCCAGCAGCCCGCACACAGGTACCGTAAGACCCGGAGGGGGGGGGGGTCCCGAGGACGCGTCTCACAGCTGTGTTTGTGTTTGTCCACCTGCTTTATGCTGATGTAGGAAAAGCATGGGAACCCCCACCC
>JAFMOC010000694.1:207500-217500 GCA_019802505.1 Corydoras sp. C115
GACATATCAGATTAGAGACGCTATGTTTCAGACTCTGTTCATTAAGCTTTCTAACTGTGTGTGTGTGTGTGTGTGTGTGTGTGTGTGTGTGTGTGTTTAGATGCCTGATGTGTGGGACAGTGACATGGTGTTGACTGTTGCTAAGAATGTTCCAGCAGGATTGCATCTAAATAATACACTTACAGGTAACACACACACACACACACACACACACACACAGTGATCACTGATAAGTACCATAATAATAACTTTTGTTATTGTGTGTGTGTGTGTGTTTTTGTGTGTGTGTGTGTAGATGAGCAGTCTCTCCACAGTGCTGGTTTGATTAATAACTCAGATCTGTTTGTATGGAACGGAAGGGAGGTAACACCCCCCCCCCCCCACACACACACACACACACACACACACATGGAAATGGGCTTGATTGTGTGTGTGTGTGTTTTAGGTGAATGGAGTTTGTGTACAGACAGGACCTGAATGGGAGCCACTCTTATTAAACATCCTGAGTCCTGATTGGTTGGAGCCGTTTGAGCGTGACCCTGCCTCCCGCTCAGAGGACGCCGGTCTTGTCCACATGGTGCAGGGCTTTTCGGGGGGGGACACACTGGGGGGGATTCGGAATGCACTGAGCACCCACGAGGCTTTAGTGTGCCAGGAGGCGAAAGGGGTGGAGCAAGTAGGAGGTGGAGCGAGCAGGTGGACCGTGTGCACACCTGACGCCATGAGGAGAACCTTAAGAGAACTGAGTCTGCAGGACGGAGACACCCTGCTGCTGCTGCCTCAGTCCCACGTCCACAGCAGGTCTGAGCCTCGCGCCTAATCAGTCCTGAGCTTAATGTCCGTCTCCGTCCTCACCCTGCGTCCTCTGCTCGTCTCTGTAGTGTGTTCAGTCTGAGGGGCGGGGCGCTCACCGTGACCACGCCCCTGGACTGCCGCTGGCTGCAGGTTCATTTTCAAACAGAGGACGACGAGGACCGAGGGGTGAAGGTTCCAGCTTCAGGAGACACAGTAAGAGTCAATGCGCTTTAGTATGTTCTTCTACTCACACCCACAGTTACTGCAAGCTTACAGAGAGAGTGTGTGTGTGTGTGTGTGTGTGTGTGTGTAGTTGGTAAGGGAGGTGAAACAGAGAGCACTTGGTGAAATGCAGCTGCCAGAACGTCACAGAGTAAAGTAAAGTTCTAAAGCTCTACTGTCAGGAGGAACCTAAAGTATGTGGACAGTCCCTGCTTTGTTCTCTCTGTTAAACACATTTTGTCTGATGATGTTAGGGAAGGTGGTTCGGGGGGGGGGGGGGGGGGGGGGGACTTGGTCATGTGACCTGTTTGCTAGTTGATTATTGATTAAACCCATCATCTCTGTCTCTCAGATGTTCCATGTTGTTTGAGGGCGATGGATCCGACGGGAAAGCTTCTGCCTCCGGGTACAGACTCCTCCCTCCAGGTCATTCATCAACCAATCACACGTCACCCTGCCGCTTACATCACTCATTGTTTTGTGCAGTTTGTGAAGACCGCACCTTACGAGATGCTGGAATAAAGTTGATGACATCACTATATCTTTGTCAAGGCCACGCCCCCACAGGCTCACAGGTAAACACAAAGCTGTGGGTGTCTGACCTCGGCTGGTTCTGCCCCCCCCTCGCTCATGCTGAAGCTCCGCCCAGCAGGAAGAGAGTCAGTCTGAGTGACGTTCCTCTGTCCCACAGCGCTTCCTGTTCTACAGAGTGCTGCCACCTGCTGCACAGGAGCTGGAGATAATAGTAGAGGAAACAATCACTGTAAAGGAGGTGTGTGTGAGTGAGTGAGAGAGCGAGTGTGTGTGTGTGTGTGTGTGTGTGTGAGAGAGAGAGCGAGTGTGTGTGTGTGTGAGAGAGAGCGAGTGTGTGTGTGTGAGAGAGAGAGAGCGAGTGTGTGTGTGTGTGTGTGTGTGTGTGTGAAATTTTTTTACCCCTTTGTATTTCAGTGCATGCTGGAGATGCTGCAGAAGGCGGGGCTTAATGGTAAAGACATTACATTTTCTGTTTCCCTCAGGAGCTTACATAACTTACATAACTTACATAAACAGTGTGTGTGTGTGTGTGTGTGTGTGTGTGTGTGTGTGTGTGTGTGTGTGTAGGAACGTGCTGGCACCTCTGCAGGTTGGACTGGTGTGAGGATGTGGGTGAGCCTTTTATGGAGGAGGTAATTGTGATGTGATTTAGATAATTATTAACTTAAATCCTGTTTGTGTAGTACAGTGTGTGTGTGTGTGTGTGTGTGTGTGTGTGTTTCTGCTTCCGGTTAGAATGTAAGTCTTGTGGATGTGGGTGTGGCTAATGGAGACACTCTTGTGCTGGTCGAGGGGCAACTTCCTCCAAAGGTAGCTTTACTGATCATATGTTAAAAAAATAAAAACATAAACCTTAGGCTGAAGTGTGTGTGTGTGTGTGTGTGTGTGTGTGTGTGTGTGTGTTAGGGATTTGTGAAGTTGGCAGTAAGCTGGTTGGTGGATCAGAATCAGGAGTGTGTTAATAATCCAGCTGCAGAGTCCAACAAGCCACAAAGATGAAGATGATGATGATTATTATATTTATTATTTATTATTATTATATTATTATTATATTATTGTTATTAGATTTGCAGTTAAGGTCAGTTGGTTCAGTTGAAATTTCTGAGGATGCATCACTGCAGCAGCTGAAATATCAGGTGATTTTATAAGTGGTTGGTACCCCCCCCCCCCCACTCTAAACCCTGTGTTGTAGTTATAAAGTGTGTGTTGTGTTCACAGTGTGTGTGTGTGTGTGTGTGTGTGTGTGTGTGTGTGTAGATCATGACTCTGTCTGCACTGATGGAGTTATCTGTTCCGTCTGTTGATGTTCTGCGGGTCTGGTTGGTGGAGAAGAAAAAATTCACCAAAATTATCAGAGGAAACCAACAAACACTAAGGTACACACACACACACACACACACACACACACACACACACACACACACACACAAACACACATTGGAGTGTTGTTTATATTGAATTAATAAAGACAGTAAGTCAGCAGGTTTAACTGAACCCTGAGCAAGCTCTCAGATTCTGCTCCTTCAGTCTGACGCTCTGATCAATTAATCATCACCATCATCATCAAGGTTATCTATAGGGATCACTGATCAATTAATCATCATCATCATCATAAGGTTATCTATAGGGATCACTGATCAATTAATCATCATCATCATTAAGGTTATCTATAGGGATCACTGATCAATTAATCATCATCATTGTTATCTTACAGGTATCACTGATCAAGTAATCATCATCATCATAAGGTTATCTATAGGGATCACTGATCAATTAATCATCATCATCATTAAGGTTATCTATAGATCACTGATCAATTATCACCATGATCATTAAGGTTATCTATAGGGATCATCATCACCATCATCATTAAGGTTATCTATAGGGATCACTGATCAATTAATCATCATCATCATTAAGGTTATCTATAGGGATCACTGATCAATTAATCATCAATCATCATTAAGGTTATCTATAGGGATCACTGATCAATTAATCATCATCATCATTAAGGTTATCTATAGGGATCACTGATCAATTAATCATCATCATCATTAAGGTTATCTATAGGGATCACTGATCAATTAATCATCATCATCATCATTAAGGTTATCTATAGGGATCACTGATCAATCAGAAGCATCATCATCATCAAGGTTATCTATAGGGATCACTGAATCTTCAATCCATCATCATCATTAAGTTATCTATAGGGATCACTGATCAATTAATCATTCATCATACATTAAGGTTTATTATAGGGATCACTGATCAATTAATCATCATCCCCCCCAAACTCATTAAGGTTATCTATATGGATCACTGATCAATTAATCATCATCATCATCATAAGGTATCTATAGGGGATCAATTAATCACATCATCACATTAAGTTATCTATAGGGATCACTGATCAATGAATCATCATCATCATTGAAGGTTATCTATAGGGATCACTGATCAATTAATCATCATCATCATTAAGGTTATCTATAGGGATCTACTGATCAATTAATCATATCATTCATCCATTAAGGTTTACTATAGGGATCACTGATCAATTAATCATCATCATCATTAAAATCTATAGGCATCACTTGATCAATTAATCATCATCATCATTAAGGTTATCTATAGGGATCACTGATCAATTAATCACCATCATCATCATTAAGGTTATCTATAGGGATCACTGATCAATCATAAGCATCATCATTAAGGTTATCTATAGGGATCACTGATCAATTAATCATCATCATCATCATCATTAAGGTTATCTATAGGGATCACTGATCAATCAGAAGCATCATACACAATCTGTTTCTGTAGGAAGCTGAAGTTATCTACAGGATGTGAGGTGTGTGTTCAGAGGCTGCTGTGTGAGGAGAACCTGGGGTGAGGTTTTGGTTGATCACACACTCTCACACTCACACACACACACACTCACACACACACACACTCTCACTCTCACACACACTCACACACACACACACTTACTATACAGTTTATACTGTTTTTTTTATGTTAGGATGAAAGACATACTTCTACGGCTTCAAGTGGGTGTGGCTACAGAGAACATGGGCGGGGTTGAGAACTACTTTCCTACACATGAGATTGTGTGGGAGGCAGGACTAGACCCCTCCCCCAAAGGGCTGTACCATGTGATATCATCACACTGTGGAATAGCACCGGAGAACCTGCTAATCGCCAAACATTTACCTGAACAGCACACATGGATCACCATTGACTACAGGGTGAGCGAGCGAGCAAGAGAGAGAGAGAGAGAGACTCAGGTAAAAGATATCAGTAAAGGTGTGTGTGTGTGTGTGTGTGTGTGTGTGTGTGTGTGTGTGTTCAGCTGAATCATTCTAAACAGCAAAAGAGGAAACAGAACAAGAGTAAAAAAGGAGTCAACCTACAGGGGGCGCCATACTACCTAAGAGATGGTGACACCATCACAGTGAAGGTATAAACAAGCAGCCTGATATAGTGACATCACTGTAACATGCTGTGACATCATGACGTTATTATAACGTTATTATAACGTGTTTAAAGATAAGCCACTTCACTGGTTTGTTAACATTTAAACCACAGAATCTGAAGCACTTATAAAAATCTGATACAAAGGTTCAAAAGAGTGTGTGTGTGTGTGTGTGTGTGTGTGTGCGCGCGTGTGTGTGTGTGTGTGTGCACCCCCAGAATCTGCTGATTGATGGTAAACGTGAGTTTTGTAGCCATCATGAAGAGAACACACTCAGGGATCCAACAGAACAGCGGTGAGACACACACACACACACACACACACACCCCGTAGGCGACGCTGTAATCCCCCCCCCCCCCGTAGGTGGCGCTGTAATGAGACTTGTGTAAACCCTCTGCTGTGTCTTTAACAGAGTGTCAGAAACGCTGCAGAAAACCAACAAGAAAAACAGGAAACCAGAAGTGGCCTTATCCATCAATGTGGGCGTGTTCAGATAGCTCCACCCACTCAAACTCCGCCCACACGTCCACGGACACTGCCTCCTTGTGCCATTACAGGACTGCGGCCACGTCCTGATCATCACTGCGGCCATGTCCTGATCATCACTCATTCTGCTGACAGCTGAGGATTGTGGGTGATTCAGATGGTGTGAACGGTTAACCCTTTAGTGACATCACTGATGACATCACAGAGTTGCATACAGAGGGCGTGGTTCTGAGCAGTGATGTAATTAAAGCTTGTTTAAACTCCTTAATGTTGATGTTTCTGTTGATTTTTATTAAATTCTTTTCTTGTTGGTTTGTTGTGGTTTTTTGATGATCAGGTGATCTTAATAAAGCTAACGCTGATTTGCTGACCTGAATTATTTTTAGTGACCTCACGTTTCACTTTCTTATTAAATAAAATCACACTTTCATAAGATGGCTTCGGCTTGCTCTCTACTGCCCCCCGCTGGTGGAAGTGAAGGTTTCATCCATTTTAAAGTCTCGTTTTTAAATAAAATGATACCGACATCACACACACCGAGGACATCACACACACACACACCGAGGACATCACACACACACACACCGAGGACATCACACACATCACACACCGAGGACATCACACATCCACACCCACACCGAGGACATCACACACACCGAGGACATCACACACACACACACACACACCGAGGACATCACACACATCACACACCGAGGACATCACACATCCACACCCACACCGAGGACATCACACACACACACACCGAGGACATCACACACATCCACACACACACCGAGGACATCACACACATCCACACACACACCGAGGACATCACACACATCCACACACACACCGAGGACATCACACACATCCACACACACACCGAGGACATCCACACCCACACCGAGGACATCACACACACCCACACACCGAGGACATCACACACATCCCACACCCACACACCGAGGACATCACACACATCCACACCCACACCGAGGACATCACACACACACCGTGGACATGCCACAAGGTTAAAAATCTACGTAAGAATGTCCACAACAATCAAGAACACAAATTGTAATTAGTATTGGAGCGTGACTCAAACATCTGGAATGCAGGGACATGTGGACACACCTCACAGCTGCGGCTCTGACTGAGACAGCAGAACTGAAAGCGAAAGAACCCTGAGTTCTGCAGAAAGAGCGGAGACCTCGACGCGCACACTGTTCAGGTGTGTGTTAGGGTCTGTGAGTTCAGGTGTGTGTTCAGGTCTGTGAGTTCAGGTGTGTGAGTTCAGGTGTGTGTGTTCAGGTGTGTGTGTACAGGTGTGTGTGTGTGCAGGTGTGTGTGTTCAGGTGTGTGTACAGGTGTGTGTGTGTGCAGGATGGACGCCTCGGTGCTGGTGGAGGCTCTGTCCACGCTGATGGGGCGGCGGGTGCGGGCTCACAGTGCGGGGGGGGGGATTGAGGTGGGGGAGCTGACGGTGGAGAACTTCATCTCGTCGGCGTTCCTGCCGCGGATCCTGTGCCGGGACGACCCCCCGCGTTCCGGACCTCTGCCCGAACTGTCCGTCAACCTCCAGACCTTCTACGCTCCGACCTTCAACTACGACTTCCGCAACTTCAAAGAGACGGCGGCGTGCACGCGCGCGGGGGAGCCGTACCGGCGGCCGGCCGGCTGGTTCCGGTTCGCGCTGAACGTTCTGAATAAGTTCCCGGACGGGAACGGCTGGCTCGGCTCCGGGGGCTGGAGGAACCACTCGGAGGCAGACGAGTGGCCCGTGTCGTACCACGGAACCGGGCAGGCCGGGAGCCGCGCCGCCGCGCCGCCGCAGGGGGAGCAGGAGTTCGGGATCTTCTCGGTCCCGGAGGTGGCCCTCGCGGAGCGGGACGGGATGCTGCACAAAGAGTTCACCTCCGAAAACGGAAAGAGCTACAGAGTCGTGATGCAGAACCGAATCAACCCGCAGCTCCGCATCAAGCGGTCGGACGAGCTGTGGTTCGTGCGGATCCCGGTGGAGGTGTTCGGCCTGCCGCCGGAGGAGCAGCGGAGCCGCATCCGGAGCACCGTGGACCAGGCCATCCGCCCGTACGGCGTGCTGATCAAAGAGATGCTCTGAGACACGCACAGTGACGTCAGCACCAGCAGCGCGTTTACCATGTAGAGCTTAGTGACGTCATTTAAAATGTACAGATTCATCATTAAGGCTTTTCAGGAGATTAATATGTTTATGATAAATATATGAAATGTATTAAAACTCAAACCTAATGATGATAATGGCATCAGATGTGCACACACACACACACACACACACACACACACACACACTCCCACTACTCAATCTGCAAATGATGAACCTTTAGAACCTGATCTGTGTGAATATATTATTGTTCAGTAGTTTATGATTGTTGTTGCACAACATCAACCTCCCAATTCATATCACATTCAGAGCTACCACAAAAACACACAGAAGCAACGATGACATCAGCACACACATCAGGACTTTATTACATCACAACTTTAAGAGTTCATACAGGAAATCTAATTACTGACCTCAGATCAGTCACAGAAAACATCATCTGTATTATTATTATTATTATTATTATTATTATTATTCAATGTTCTTAATACAAAAATGTTTAAATCTTTAATGATTGTAAATTCAATTAAATTCTAATGACAATAAATCTAATTAGAAAATAATCTACTGGTTCCATGAGGCTCTGTACTGATCAGACACACCCAGTTCATCTGATTATTCCACAGCACCCTCCTACTGAGGACTTTCTGTCTGGATCATGTCAGACCTTCAGCTCACCTCTCCACTCTGGAGTTCAGGCTGGTTGTTCTCTGTGGACCTCTTTGATCAGATATAATGATTTCAGAACTCTGAATGTTCTCGTGGTGGTGAACTCTACACACACGCGTTACTACCACCTAAAAACCCAGATGGGAACCGATGCTCCAGTTAGGGACTCACTCAGTTTCTGTGTCCTCCAATAGAACATCAAAACCAAAACCGACAGTGTAGCACACTGGATCTGAACATTCAGCACAAGCACACATCACATGCTAGAACTTCATTAGAACATCCTCTATAAGAAGAGAACCAGAACAGAACTCCAGCCGAATCTGACTCATGGGTCAGCTGTTACACACATAAGGACTGTGGTGTGGTCAGTGTCCACTTTAGACTTTAACACACAATAAAAACGACTTGAGCGCTCATCTCACTGTGTCCTTAATGAGCTGATAGTTTAAACACAGCATAATTATTATTAATAATCAGTGTTCAGTCACTCACCCTCTCAACGTCCAGCTGCTGGGCTCCAGATGTTCAGCACCAGGTCCCAACATCTGCAACCCAACGTAATAATCGTCGTTCTAATTCATCCTTGTTCAGGAAGCACGTGACATGTTGCTAATTGAACAGTGTGTGTTTATATAAAGGAATCAGATGGCGTTTCAGATGACTCTGTTAATTAGCTCTTAATCTGCTGGTTTCTTTAATCAGATCTTAAACTAATCCTCACTGTCAGCGTGCGAGGCCTCCGCCAGCTTCAAAAGACAGACCGCCTGAGTTCAAACAGCTGAGAGCATTTAATGATAATGAGGGCCGTTACGTCAGCGGGTCGTTAAAAACATCGTCACGGACAGGATTCGAACCTGCGCGGGGAACCCCCATTGGATTTCGAGTCCAACGCCTTAACCTCTCGGCCACCGTGACGGCGGAACGTGGCCGCGCTTTGATCTCACATGAATCAGTGAATCAGACAGTGACTCAGTGAATCAGTGAATCAGACAGTGACTCAGTGACTCAGTGAATCAGTGAATCGCCTCGATGTTCCGGGGCCTGTCGGTCTGTAATTCGCATGCACACCGCAGGGGGCGTCGTTTAGCTCTGATGACGTTTCAGAACAGATCAGGACTTTAATGATTTTATTTCTCTCATCAGGTGACGTTTGGGGGCGTGTCCATGCTGCTCCACTCATTACGTCACCCGCACCCTACCTAGTGCACTAGATGCTGATTCAGTTATTTCCTCCGGATGTGATTGATGTAAACGTGACGTTACAGTGTACTGAGCAGGATGACGTCAGAGGATCCAGCTTTGATCTTCTCCGCTCCACAATAAAGAGGAGATTTAATATCAGACATGAAAAGGTTCCGACAGTCTGCAAATTACCCAGAAGCACCAAGAGATTCAGCTCAGATACTGCGCTGAGACCCCGCCTACTGGGCCCTGTGCTGCCAGTGGAGGGCGCTATGAGATCGGTCCCCAGACCTGAGGGAGAACCTAATAAAGCTCCCACACACAGATCTCAGATCAGTGATGACATCATCAAACACTGAGTTACCCATAAACATCAAAGAGACAGATGAAAAGACGAGTCACATGACCAGGTTGGTTTAAAGCTTTACACTCAGCACTCTTTATTCACAGTTAGTGTCTCACATCACCACTGACCTCACACACTGGCC
>JAFMOC010000694.1:227500-237500 GCA_019802505.1 Corydoras sp. C115
GTCTTAGCGATGCGTCATGTGGTTCCACCTGCACACAGGTGCAGTTCCCTGATACGCTGCTTAAACATTTATTATATAACAGGAGTGCAAGTCTGTTATCTCCACTTTCACCTTACATTTACACTGAGCTAAGATACACCACTGCCCTCCAGTGTACTGTGTGTGTGTGTGTGTGTGTGTGTGTGTGTGTGTGGTGCTGTTAGCTGAAGGTCTGTTTTTTTATTCTGTGTATGAAGATTAACTGCTAACATTTAAACTCTTAATCACTCCTGAGTGGAAAATCAAACACACGATAAAATTCAGCTGTGTAAAGAACTGTGGAACATTCTGAACCTCCAACACACACACACACACACACACACACACACACACACACACACACACACAGAAGCGGGAAGACAGACAGGCACAGTGACAGAGATGAGATCAAACAGACAAAACAACATAAACAGAAAAACAAAGACAGACAGAGAGAAGTGAAGAAAGCAGTGAGTCAGAGAGACAGAGTAACGGACAGAGAGTGAGACGGGTAATGAGAGGCAGACAGACAGACAGACAGACCTCCAGGATCTCTTTACTGGTTAGAACACAGTTTTCATCTGGGAAGTTCTCACACAGCTGATCAAAGCTGCTCACGCTCTCTCTGTGAACATAACGACATGTAAATAATTAATAATGAAGCAGGTCTGATCTGTGTACTGATGATCTGATCCGATCCGGTCTGATCCGGTCACCTGCTGACTGCAGCCCAAGTCTTCTTCAACCGATAGACTGAGTTAGACTGCAGGGCTGAAAGGATGGCTCTCAGAGAGGAGAGGTTACGCAGCTGATGGCATTCCTGCACAACACACACACCGTATTCACAAACACACACACACACACTGTATTCACAAACACACACACTGTATTCACAAACACACACACCGTATTCACAAACACACACACACCGTATTCACAAACACACACACACCGTATTCACATCTGATGACCTGCAGTCATTCAGTATACATTTAAAATAGAAACCCCGACACATAGGTCAGTGTTAGTGAATCTGCACCCGGGACCCGTCTGACGGTCAGAACCCGATCGAGAGGTGAACTAATGAAATGTATAGAATATAAACGAGCATTAGTGCTCTGCTGAGGTTTTCACTTCCTGTGTGATGTCATCAGCACTCTAACTCTCAGCAGGATCAGACACACCTGAGCCACAGAGATCCATTTCTCGATGAGACGAGCGCGCTGAGCAGTGCTGGTGCCGCTGAGCGGGAGGTGGGGCAGGTGGTGTGGTTTGGGCGATCTGGGTGCTCTTTGTGATTTGGGCGAGTCTGGGCTGAAGGATGTGAACGTGGCGGGGCACAGCAGGGAGCTGATCACCCAGTTCGTGACGGAGTTAAACTGCGCTATGGTGGCACGGACGGTCGGCGCCAGCTTCTGGTTCTCCTTCTTATCCCTCTGAGACCAGATGCAGCCCAGACAGTGGAATGGAACCACACGCATAAACAAAGCCTAAGAACAGGAGAGAAGGAAGTCTGAATGAGCTCATAACAAAATCACCCCCCCCACACGCCCCCGCCCCATCCTCAGTTCAACCAAACACAGATTCATCACCATGTACACACACACACACACACACATGTAAACATATAACACATTACACAGATGCCATGTAAACAACAGCACCAGATCAGAATGTACCTCATTTTCATAAACCTGATAATATTCACTCATTCAGTTATATAAGGAAGGACCTGTGAAGTGACGGACACTTACAGCATCCAATCGTGTGAGTTCCTCAGCCACGTCCCGAGCAGTGCAGCTGAGCAAATTCCCAGATTCCTTTTGGGCCCCCTCAACCTCTGTGGGATCATCCACCACCTTCAAGGCCTCAGCTTCAGGACACTTGTCTGGACAGAGGTTGAGACAGAGGTTGAGAACTGATTCAGGATCAGTAAAGGTCTGAAGGTCAGCAGTCTAATCAGCTTCAGTGTAAAGCAGGAAACAACCAGACTGAGTTTAGATATGCTATAAGCAAGACTGTGTGTGTGTGTGTGTACCTTCATCCTGAAAGGTGTGTAAAAGGTTTTGGGCATGCTGATTGAGGCGTCTGAAACACAGGTGTTGCCGCAGGTGGCGAGACAGAAGGCGAAGGGAGGGGTGCTGAGGAGGGTCTCTCAGGTCCTCACTAAAGTCCTCTAACCACAGACGCACCAGGTCTGACAGAGCAGCACTAACAGACAGAAACAGACATGCGCAGGTCTCTCTATAGCATCACAACAGTTCTACAGACTTATATCAGAACCCTGGAGAGCCGATGGTACACCGCACCGCTTCACCTGGTGATCCCACAATGCATTCTGATCTGCCTCTCTGCGCTTTTAATAAAGACAGTGCAAAGTATTTTCTAAAAATATAATTATGAATTTATTCTTTTTCTAATTTGTTTATCCTAATGAGAGTGGTGGGAGCCTATCCCAGCATTATAGAGCAAAGGCCCGGAAAACAGCCTGCGTACACACACCTACACACACAAACCCATTGGGAGAAACTGAGTCAGTGTGAGTATACATTCATATTAATGATCTACAGGAGAACTGGGTGATTATTATCACATATAAACACTGCAGAACATTAAAATAACACCATACACACAGTAATAACAGAGTGTCACTAACAAAACAGCATCCACACACAGACAAGCTTTAAATCCACCATTTTCACAATTGAAATAACTATGACATTAATTTGTGGTTGTACAAGTGAGAAGAGGTGAGAGAGAAGAGGGAACCTGCTAAACTGCTGTGTGAATGAATGACAGGATCGTTAGTGATGATTACAGAGACTGTGACGGGGTAATGACACTCACCTGTTCAGACACATACTGCTATCTAGGCTGGAGTCTTTGTCTTCCCTAAACACACACACACACACACACACACACACACACACAGAAAAACCCTTTTAGAATGTGATCCTAATTCACACACAGGAATCTGAGCCATGTGTACGATGACGCATGCAGACAGCAGAGACCTTTCTCTCACTCGTGTTCCTCTCTGTGCTGTTAATCTACATCCTCATAATGAAACCCATCACTAATCCCAGATTAAATCAGATATTCCATGTCTGCATGTCACTATAATCGTTTACCTTAATGATTGTTTAATCCCTGCAGTATTTACATAAAGCTGACATGCAGGGTAGATGATAGGCCGTATAATGATGAGTATATACAGTGGAACATGTGTGCACCTCTGGAACAGCATCTCAATGAAGGTCTTGGTGCAGGTGAAGGCTCTGTAGGTAGAGAGAAAGATTCGGGGGAAGTCTGGCTCATCACATTTGGGTTTCAACAGCTCAGAGACGAGTCGCTCCAGCGGGGCCGCCTTCACCCGCCGCACCTTCAGTGTGCGGTACTGAACACAGCTCACAGATGAGGATGAGGATGCATCAGGGGGAGCAGATTCCCTGTGGAGTGTTACTCCATAGATAACACCATCCTCCACCTCCTCCCCCCACTCCTGCACAGGGTCCTACACACACACACACACACACTTTACAATATATAAATAAATGAGCAAACAAATATTAATAAAAGATAAAAACTCTCACCATGAACATATTAATTATGGATCATTCATTTGTCATTGTAAACATTAATCTGACATATGAATTAACCGGATCAATGTGGTTTGTAACTCATAAGCATATTTAAACACCTGAGGTTCTCAGAGCCTGAATTACAGCTGATATTTCAGTGTTGATGTTCTAGAGTCAGTGTGTGATCGCTGAGGGAGGGAGAACACTGCTCTCATTCACCACAGCACTCAGACGTTTGGAGGTTAGTGGTGTTACAAAGCTGACGCACAACCAACCAAATCCAAAACAAATGAGAGGCTGCCAAGAGCATGCTTTAGATTTAAACAAATCTGCAAACACACACACACACACACACACACACACACACACACACACAGATGGGATGTAAGCTATCCAAAAATCCTACAACACAGTTGGCTGTATTGTGGTACTGATTCTAATCTAATTACATTTACATCAACAGATTAAATATTTAGTAATGTTTATAAACTAAACCTTTATACTGCCCTCCCCTTTCATCTTTAGATATTCAATCACACACACTCCTGTGGTCATTTAAATTCTAAACATTATTAACTTCTTTATTAATTTAAAAGATAATTGTTTAAGATTAAATCCCTACATGTAAACATCTGGAGGGCTGAATGGAGAGATAAAGAGAAGGCAGCCAGTAATGCAAAAAGATGCAAATCAGAGCAACAGCAATCTGACCTGCACTAATGACAACATTCACAAAGAGAATAACCTCACCCTCCAATCTCTACCATACCACAGAACTCTATAGATATTTAGGTTGGATTAGGTTTTGTGAAAAATAAACACTTCTGATTTGTTTAAAGATACAATAACTTTGTGATTATTTTAGCATTTAATCCACAAACATAAAGAAATAAGACAAAGTGTGGGTGAGAGTATTAGCACAGTTACTGGACAATCCGTTCTTATTCACCATCCCCAAAACCCTGAACGCATTTCATACATAAATTATTATTAGAGGAAAATAATATATTTTAATGGAATGGCTTTTTTCTTTTATTATAATAAAATGCACATAAACTGTGTTTTTTATACGGTTTACTTTACATTACACACCTGATTTTTTTCAGTTCTTGGTTTTAAAATTTAAAGCCTTTCTGACAGATGTGTGGTCTAAATCATTCCGAATCCGATCCCCTGAGTCACCAGTCTGAATGTAAAGGGTTCATTTCACTCAGTTTAGAACATTTAATGACTTCACATGTAAACATGTTCAAACTATTTACTTTAATTAGACGAGTGGCAAATCCCATCAGTGAATTAAATTGACTTTATATCTACAGAACATGCAGAAATATCCGATCAGAGTTTAATACTGATGAGAATTAAAGTTTTGATCATACATGTGTGTAATAATAAATCAGGGGTCCACCGTGACGTCATTCTGAAGCTGTGATGTCATTGTGATGTATTACATGACAGATCAGGTTCGTGTGACATTTTTAGTGTCAATACCACAGACATCTCACACGAAGTGCACTACATAGGGAGCAGGTGATTAAACCTTTCCCTTTGGAGTGCACGAGGGAGAATGAACAGCTCTGATTAATTCATCTGACGTCTTTAAATAGAGCTAAATTAATCAAACTGATTAAATAAACTATGTTTGATATTATAAAGTCGTTACCATTGTTAACTGCCATTTCCCCATCTCTCTCGTCTGAGGCGGATTCACTCAGCGCGGCTGAAGTTCATGACACGAGCCGGACTCTGAGGCGGTCACTCCCCGCGGCTTTAGTTCATGACACGAGCCGGACTCTGAGGCGGTCACTCCCCGCGGCTGAAGTTCATGACACGAGCCGGACTCTGAGGCGGTCAATCCCCGCGGCTGAAGTTCATGACACGAGCCGGACTCTGAGGCGGTCACTCCCCGCGGCTTTAGTTGATGACAGGAGCCGGACTCTGAGGCGGTCACTCCCCGCGGCTGAAGTTCATGACACGAGCCGGACTCTGAGGCGGTCACTCCCCGCGGCTTTAGTTGATGACAGGAGCCGGACTCTGAGGCGGTCACTCGACGGAACACCGGACTCTGAGGCGGTCACTCCCCGCGGCTTTAGTTGATGACAGGAGCCGGACTCTGAGGCGGTGTGAGTGAAGTCCTCCGGCGGCTCGGCCTGCCTCTCTCTCACTCCTCTGACCGTCAGCTTCTCTGATCTCACAAAGTCAACGAGCTGAGAGGTGTGCGGGAACCGTGAACACTGCCGACGCTCCTCCCACACACACACACACACTTACACTCTCACTCATACATACACACTTATACACACACACACACACACACTCATACACACTCACACACACATACACTTATACACACACACACACACACACACACACACACTCATACACACACACTTACACTCTCTCACACACTCACACTCATACACACACTTATACACACACACACTCATACACACACACTTACACTCTCTCACACACTCACACACACTTACACTCTCACACTCTCACACATAAACGCACACACTCACTCACATTCACACACACCGATTCTGGGGCTGAGAGTCGAAACACAAAGAACCGATTCTCCAATTTGTAAGCATTCTTAGTCTTTATACTGCTGTAAAAAAAACAAACGGCTCCGTGTTTTTATTACTTTAGTGTGTAACAGCATAATACACAATTAAATGAATCGACTCAGCAGTTCAGAGTCAAACCAGGAGTCGCCTCTACGACAAAGCGCGCGCATTACTAAGAGGGCGTGGTTTGTTTAGACGCACGTGTCACGTACGTCATACAGCGTCTCTCATCACGTAACCATGGCAACGCCAACGCGCTGCTACAGGCGCTGAAGACTGAAACTATAACCTATAAGGTTCTGTTAGGAATCTACTTTCTAATGTCGCAACACCACAGATACAATGTAATGACATCAAACAGATTTACACTGCAGTGAGGATGATCATCTTTATATTATGACGTTTTAAATCCACAGCGGCGCAATGCCACGCAGCCAATCAGAATGAACTCCACGCTGCGAGCCTCACACTTTATTCTTCCTCTTCCTCAGGTGGGTCTTTCTTTTGGTCTTGGACTCGATGATAAGCTGTGACTGGCGTTTAAGTGATGCACAGGTGATGACATCTCCATCCTCATCTCCACTACCTTCATCCTCTATAAAGACACAAAATGATCACATGACCCTCACTCCCTCACTCCCTCACTCCGGTTCTGATTCAAACCTTCATACGGATCCACTTTCTGACTCTCAGGCAGAAGGATCCGAGTGTTGAAGTCAGGAAGCTTCTTCTCAATGCTGACCTGAAACTACACACACACACACACACACACACACACACACACACAGATAAATAACTGATGATGGGTGTATAAACCGTTTGTGTGTTCAGTTAATGAGTCGGTGACACTGCTGGGATAGGAATAATGCAGCCACCCAATAAGCCCTGCTCTGTGGTGGTACTGTAGTCCTGACCTTTAGAGCACAGAGTACAGATGGACTACAGTCTGGAATTATAGAACTACAATGGCCATCTTTACAGGAAGTGGAACTGAGAACAGGAAGAGAGGTGGAGCAGAAAGGGGGCGTGTCCAAATGTTTGACTGGTACCGTATGTAAATCATCAAGCTGCAATTAACAGACCCTATGTAGGGTGCATTTATAGTGTATATGAGTCTGTATAGAACTCCATCAATACTGATACACAAAGATCTCAAAAAGGTAAAACGAAGCACACACACACACACACACACACACACACACACCTCATGCTCCTGCATCTCCTTGGTGAGACAGTGGAGATCTTGTCCCTGTAACTCGTCCTGAAGTTGCTGCAGTTTTAGTTTAACCTGCAACAGCTGATTCAGCACATGCACAGAGACACACTGCTGCTGCACCGAGTCCTACACACACACACACACACATTATCAATATGTTTATAAATATTATTATACTGTGTGTGTGTGTGTGTGTGTGTGTGTGTGTGTGTGTACCTGAAGGTGTATGTGATGGAGTTTATCAGTCAGATGTTGTACGGCGGTGCTGATGGTATTCAGTGTGTGTGTAACTCTGTCCACTGTCTCTTTAGCGGTGTCCTGTCTCTGATGTTCATCCTGCAACTTCCTCTCACACTCCTTCAGCCGTATCTTTCCTCTGTTACACAAACACACACACACACACACACACACGCACACGCGCACACAATAAAAAACAGAAACCAGTGATAATTTGAGTTTGACACAGACCAAAAGCATGCTGCACCGTGTGTGTGTGTGTGTGTGTGTGTGTGTGTTGTAACCCGGTTAGTTTGCTCTCTCCCGTGTATCTGATCTTCTGTAGTTCAGAATGTAATGAGTCTCTCTCTTCTTTCAGCTGCTGCAGTATAAACTTGTTCTCCTTCTTCAGCTGCTCCAGGTGAGTGTGTGTCTCCTTCTGTGAGATAAATCTCTCCACAACCTCCTAAACACACACACACACACACACACACACACACACACACACTGTAAATAATGTTTGTGTGTGTGTGCGTGTGTGTGTGTGTGTGTGTGTAACCTGTATGTGAGTGACTCCTGTAGCCTCTCTGATTTGTTGAAATGCCTCCTCGTAGCTGCTGATGGTTCGTTGTTCTTCACACACTGCTGCGCCGCTGTGCTGGGCTTCACTGCTCAGCTCATCCTGCTGCAGCGCCCCCCGCTGGGCCTGTCACACACACACATTCAGATTCTGCAGACTGAAGGTGAGTTCTCATTTAAAGGGTTAAAGGACAGACAGACAGACAGACAGACGGTTCCACTGAAGATCTGATGGTTGGTTCTGATGTTGGTTCTGATGTTCTCACCCTGCGCTCGCCGCGCTCCGTTTGGGCTTTGTGTTCCTCAGCTTGTTTTCTGTAGCGGTTCAGAACAAACTCTCTCTCCCTCCTCTCACCATAAACCAGCTCCTCCTGCTGCTGCAACTCCAACTGGAACACACACACACTTTATTAAAGCTTAAACCTTGTGTGTAAGTAAATGAGTGTGTGTGTGTGTGTGTGTGTGTGTGTGTATACCTTGGCTGCTTCCTTTGCCAGCTGTGCATCAGTGTTCATTTGCTGCAAATGTTCTAGTTCCTGTTTCTGAAGAAGGATCTCACACTCCATCTCATCCAGCTGAGGCTGATAGGTCAAACTCTCCTCCTTATGCGCACACACACACACACACACACACACACACACACACACACACACACTTTTTATTTTTGATGTATTAGATGTGGGTGTGGCTTACAGAAGTGGGTGGGATTTGTGTGATACCTGCAGATGCTCCTTCAGCTTCAGGTAACTCTTCATAATGTGTTCGGCCTCCTGACATTTCATCTGTGCTTTCTCCAACCGGTTCTCCAACATATACAGATTCTACTCAACACACACACACACACACACACACACACACACACACACACACACACACACACAATAACCAAATTGATTTCATTATACAGAGGATGTGATTACTTTTCATATGAGATTAAAGGGAATTGTGTGTGTGACCTTTTGGGGGCGCACTTCTTCACTCTGAATAAAAACAAACCAGCATTAATATTACACATGCGCACTCCATTACACTGTGTGTGTGTGTGTGTGTGTGTGTGTGTGTGTGTGTGTGTGTGTGTGTGTGTGTGTGTGTGTGTTACCGTGGCCTCGTGGTCAGTCAGTGGGGGGGGTCTGCGTGCTGTCTCCTGTTGGTACTGAGTGTGGAGGACATGGAGACGCTGTCTCTGAGTGGACGTGTTGTGTTTCAGTGAATTCAGCTTCTTCACTTTCTCACAAACCTTTTGATCCAAAACCTGCAGAGCTGCCTTTAACCACACACACACACACACACACACACACACACACACACACACACACACACACACACACCTCAGAACATCAGAACATGATCAGATCAGTGAGAACTAAACCCACCAAGTCTGACTTTAGTTCAGATACAAAACATATGTGTTTGCGTGAGTGTGTGTGGGGGGGTGAGTGTGTGGGGGTGAGTGTGGGGGGGGGGGGGGGGTGAGTGTGTGGGGGGGGTGAGTGTGGGGGAGGTGAGTGTGGGGGGGGGGGGGGTGAGTGTGGGGGGGTGAGTGTGGGGGGGGGGGGGGGTGAGCGTGTGGGGGGGTGAGTGTGGGGGGTATGAGTGTGGGGGGGTATGAGTGTGGGGGGGGTATGAGTGTGGGGGGGGGTATAAGTGTGGGGGGGGTATGAGTGTGTGGCGGGGGAGTGTGGGGGGGTGTGTGGCGGGGGGTGAGTGGCGGGGGGGTGAGTGTGGGGGGGGGGGGGTGAGTGTGGAGGGGTGAGTGTGTGGGGGGTATGAGTGTGGGGGGGGGGGGGGGGTGAGTGTGGGGGGTATGAGTGTGGGGG
>JAFMOC010000695.1:0-37500 GCA_019802505.1 Corydoras sp. C115
TTGTCGCATATTTGGCGACTTTTTAGACTCGTACCAAAACTTTTTTAAAAAAAATAGCGACAAAGTTTAAATGGGGAACTTCACCCATTATCATCTGTTTTATCCTTCCGGGTTTCCCATGCCCTTCCAGGGTGAAGTTGGGGGCCCTGGGCAGATACCCCAGGACAGTGGGGCAATCTATCCAAACCACTTTATTGGGGAAAATTGAAGAACAAATGAATTTGATCCATGTTTTTGGATGTGGGGGGAAAAACCGGAGAACCGGAGGAAAACCCATGCAAAAAGGGGAAAAATAAGATGGGGATTCAACGGGTTAAAGCATGTTTTTTCCCTTTTGCGCGGGGTTCCCGGTTCGAAACCCAAAAGGGGGTGAGTATCCTTTCTCCCCGTGGTGGGTTTTTTCCGGGGGTTTTCCCCCCCGGGGTTTTTCCCCCAGTCCAAAAACGGATCAGGTCTTGAATTCTCCAAAAATTTCCCCATATAGAGTGGGTGTGGTGAGTGTGGTACGTGATAGATGGTGTCCTGTCCCGGGTGTATCTGCCCACCCCGAAATTCTCCCCTGGAGGGGAGGTTTTGTCAGACATTAGAAGCTTAAAACACATGGATTAGTTCTTTATGTGTCTCTGTGGGGCATCAGGTGAATTAAAATCCCAATTAAATGAAGAGTCATATCTCAATCTGATTATATTCCCGATTATATGTTTTTGCGAGAGATATTTTTATTTTTTTTAAGATTTTTTTTTTTTTATTATTATTATTGATATATTTTTTTTTTTTATTTTTTGGGTTTTATTTTTTATTTTAATTATTTTTGAGTATTATTTATATTTTTTATTATTATTTTTGAGTATTATTTATATTTTTTATTATTATTTTTTAGTATTATTTATATTTTTTATTATTTTTTTATTATTATTTTTTTTTTTTTTTTTTATTTTTTTTTTTTTTTTTATTGTTTTTGAGATTTTTCCTTTTTTTAAAGGCTGATTGAGGAGTTGAAGGCATCTGTGTCCAGTAAAGAGGAAGACGTGGTCTCCTTAAATAAAGAGAAGGACTCTCTGAACCAAAAAGTGAGGCAGCTGGAGAACGAACTGCAGGTATTTAACAAATCTGTTGAGTCATCGATTCTGCTGAACTGTGATGTACAGAATATAAATCATATAAAATATGAATAATCATAATAAAACGAGGGCAGCACGGTGGTTTATTGTTTAGCATGTTCTCCTCTCAGCATTTGGGGTTCCCGGCTTGAATCCCCATCTGGGTGGAGTTTGCATGTTCTCCCCGTGTCCGCGTGGGTTTCCTCCGGGTTCTCCGGTTTCCTCCCACAGTCCAAAAACATGGATCAAGTCAATTGAGTTCTCCAAATTGCCCCATATAGAGTGTGTGTGTGTGTGTGTGTGTGTGTGTGTGTGTGTGTGTGTGCGCAAGTGTGTGTGTGTGTACATTGATAGCTTGGCGTCCTGTCCTGGGTGTATCTGCCCAGTGCCCGAAAATTTCTCCCCTGGATGGACATGGAGAACCCCCCCCCCTTAAAGTGGAAGATAATGGATGATGATTGAATGAATTAATATTTAGCTGGTGGGTGACCTGGTGGCTTAGCATGTTCTCCTCTCAGCACTAGGGATTCCCGGTTTGAGTCCCAATCTGGGTTCTGGGTGGAGTTTCCATGTTCTCCCCATGTGCGTGTGGGTTTCCTCCGGGTTCTCCGGTTTCCTCCGGGTTCTCCGGTTTCCTCCCACAGTCCAAAAACATGGATTCAAGGTCAATGGAATTCTCCAAATGGCCCCATATAGAGTGTGTCTGTGAGAGTGAGTGTGCCCAACGATAGATTGGCGTCCTGTGCCCAAAACGTTCTCCCCTGGATGAGCATGGGGAACCCCCCCGGCGACCCTAGTAGAGGATAAAGCGGAACATAATGGATGGATGGATGTTTAACCTCACACTCTGATGAGGTAATCCCCGACATACGCAATCCCGGGTTCAACCAGCTCCATAAGAGGATGCCATGTATCGGTTAATGAGCTGCCAGCACACTTCTCACAAATAAAATCCATCAGCTTCCCGAAGGCGGAGGCCGTAAACCGAGGACGTGATCCCTCACGCAGCCGAACGCCGGATTGGTGTGATAAATATTTATGGTAGCACTTACGTCCCATTCATAATGTGTTTTATTGCTTCTTTAAACACGCTGGTCGTCTTCATTCGGGTCCTGTAGACGAACGAGTGCGGTTCCAAGCGGCGGAACTGATTCGGTGTTATTTCAGTTATTTGAGATCATAAACAGTGAGGTCACGCCGCCGGCTGATGAGGATGAATAGCTTTGTGATTGGGGCTTGTTTGTGGTGGAGGGTGGAACAGTTTTTTTCGCGCCCCTCTCTTTGATCTGAAACCTTGGGGCACTTTTGATCAATTTACCAAACAAATCCCCGAATGGGCGGCACGGTGGCTTAGTGGTTAGCACGTTCGCCTCTCAGCGCTAGGGATTCCCGGTTCGAATCCCCATCTGGGTGGAGTTTGCATGTTCTCCCCGTGTCCGTGTGGGTTTCCTCTGGGTTCTCCGGTTTCCTCCCACAGTCCAAAAACATGGATCAAGTTAATTGAGTTCTCTAAATTGCCCCATATAGAGTGTGTTTGAGTGTGTGAGTGTGTACCCAGCGATGGATTGGCGCCCTGTCCTGGGTGTATCTGCCCAGCGCCCGAGACGTTCTCCCCTGGATGGGCATGGGGAACCCCACCACGACCCTAATAGAGGATAAAGCGGGAGATAATGAATGAATGAATCCCCGAATGTTCAAACGTTTCCCCGACGTTTCGCTCCACGAGTTTGGATTTTGGTCAGAATTCTGTACGCATGCGTCGTCGTGATGTCGTTTGTGTGATAATTAGCATGTTCTCCTCTCAGCCCTAAGGATTCCCGGTTCGAATCCACAATCTGGGTGGAGTTTCCATGCACTCCCCGTGTCCGTGTGGGTTTCCTCTGGGTTCTCCGGTTTTCTTCCCACAGTCCAAAAACATGGATCAAGGTCAATTGAATTCTCTAAATTGCCCCATATAGAGTGTGTGTGTAAGTGTGTGTGTGAGTGTGTGTACAGTGATAGATTGGCGTCCTGTCCTGGGTGTATCTGCCCTGCACCCGAAACGTTCTCCCCTGGATGTCTATTTAGAATGTTAATATTTAATAAAGAGGAATAATTATGGACTCAGGCTTAGTGTTTAGCATGTTCTCCTTTCAGCTCTAGGGATTCCCGATTAGAATCCCAATCTGGGTGGAGTTTGCACGTTCTCCCCGTGTCCGCGTGGGTTTCCTCCGGGTTCTCCGGTTTCCTCCCACAGTTCAAAAACATGGATCAGGTCATTACTGAATTAGTCATTTAGCAACGATTTTTGCATCCAATATGCGAGTGTACAAATGAGAAACACCACAAGTGTGTTGTGCCATGGTGTGTGTGTGTGGTATACTGAAATTCATGAGAGACCTGAGAGTGTGTGCACAGCTGATAGACCTCCCCCCCCCCCCTTGGTTTTTATTATTTTTTTTGCCCAATAACAGGTATTTGTCTCCCTTGATGAGCATGAGAACCCAAGTAGTTATCTTAGAAACCTTGAGTGATTCTGCCCCCACATTGTCCCACACAAACATAGGAAGATGTCCCACATCTGGTGATTGGCAGTGGTGAACCCACAGAGTGAAATTAGCTCTCGGTGAACCGAAATAGAGAAGCCGCGGTTCAATCATCACTTGAATACGGTGTTATTCCCTTTTCTAAACGAGTAGAGTGATTTTTTAGGGGGGAAGACACCTTTAATGTTTAACTGTAGATCAGAGTCATTAGACTTACGCGAGCAGCTAAGCGTTTATTTACGGCAATGGATGGAAGTGAAGTCTAAATTGAGTGACATCGGGTGCTTGATTCATTTAAACACGAGTCGGGCTGCAGAGTTTTGATCATAGTTGAAGCGGTTTGATTGCAGTCCCTGATTGGACATTGGATAAAAGGTACCAACTCGGCCTCCGTGGTTATTGCCACCATATAGAGTGTTGTGTGTGTTTGCGTTGTGTGTGTGTGTAAATGTGTGAATATCACTGTAAAACTGTAAGTAGTGCGTAAATGTTCAGTTCTGTATAAAAACGCAAAACATTTACAGAAATAATAATAGTAACACACACACACACATATATATATATATATACACACACATACATACATACATACAATATCTTCCGCTTTATGTTATATTAGGTTCGCGGGGCGGGGAGAACCAGGGGAGATCCATCCAGGGGAGAATATTTTGGGCGCTGGGCAGATACACCCAGGACAGGGGGGCAATCTATCACTGTACACACACTCACTCACACACACACACTCTATATGGGGCAATTTGGACAATTCAATTGACCTTGATCCATGTTTTTGGACTGTGGGAGGAAACCAGAGAACCCGGAGGAAACCAACGTGGACACGGGGAGAACATGCAAACTCCACCCAGATGGAGATCCGAAGCGGGAATCCCTAGCGCTGAGAGGAGAACATGCTAAACACTAAGCCACCGTGCCACCCTTGATACATATATAATAATCCATCCATTATCTTCCGCTTTATCCTCTATTAGAGTTGCTAGGGGGTTCCCCATGCCCATCCAGGGGAGAATGTTTCGGGCGTTGGGCAGATACACCCAGGATAGGGGGGGGCAATCTATCACTGTACACACACTCACTCACTCACACACACACACACACACACACACACACACACTCCATATGGGGCAATTTGGAGAATTCAATTGACCTTGATCCATGTTTTTGGGCTGTGGGAGGAAACCGGAGAACCCGGAGGAAACCAACGAGATCCGAAGCGGGAATCCCCAGCACTGAGAGGAGAACATGCTAAACACTAAGCCACCGTGCCGCCTTCAGATACACACGTAAAAATAATTATAAATAAATAAATAATAAAGTTTAATCATCAACAATTGTTCAGCAGACTTCACCCCAAAAACATGTTCATTAGAAGGTTTTAAGTAGGTTTTTGAAGTTAACACCCGTAGGCTCCTCACCACAGTCGGTGTTCTGTGCGTTTCTCTGTAGTCATCGCGCTTTAACGACGCTCCCTTGCTGAGAGCGATGGCTGCCGCTGTGATTCCGGTTATTTTGGTCGATTTATTCTGATAAATGGAGTGAACGGCGATTATGACCACAGATATCGATTGTAGTTTTGTTTACCCATCAGTCACGATTGATAGAATGTGATTTAAACGATTTCGGGACTCCGATTGTGAGCAGGAGGAGGAGCAATCTGCCGAATAATCTGTGCGAATAATCTGCACGAATGATCGGTGCGAATAATCTGCACGAATAGTCTGTGCCGAACGATCTGCGAATAATCTGTGCCGAATAATCTATGCGAATGATCTGTGCGAATAATCTGCGTGAAGAATCTGAACGGATAATCTGTGCGAATAATCTGCACGAATGATCGGTGCGAATAATCTGCACGAATAGTCTGTGCCGAACGATCTGCGAATAATCTGTGCGAATGATTGGTGCGAATAATCTATGCGAATGATCTGCGTGAATGATCTGTGCCGAATAATCTGAACGAATAATCTGAATGAATAATCTGTGCAAATAATCTGAGCCGAATGATCTGCACGAATCTGTGCGAATAATCTGAACGAATAATTGGTGCCGAATAATCTGTGCCGAATAATCTGCGTGAATAATCTGTGCCGAATGATCTGAACGAATAATTGGTGCTGAATAATCTGCACGAATAATCGGTGCCGAATAATCTGTGTGAATAATCTGCACGAATAATCGGTCCCGAATAATCTGTGTGAATAATCTGCGCGAATGCCGAATATCAACCTGACTCTGGCGAGCATTGCGATGCCGGAGCCGCGGTCGAAGGAGCTATGCCGCATCTGCGCGAGGGAGCTGTACGGGAACCAACGGCGCTGGATCTTCAACCCGGCTTCCCAGCAGAGCCTGCGGGTCCTGCTGGCGCACGCCGTGGGCCGGGCGCCGAGTCGAGACGGGCGCGGCGAGTTCGCCTGCGGGAAATGCGCCTTCATGCTGCAGCGCATGTACCGCTTCGACACGGTGATCGCCCGCGTGGAGGCGCTCTCCATCGAGCGCGTGCAAAAGCTCCTGCTGGAGAAAGAGCGCCTCCGGCAGGGCATCGGCGGCCTGTACCGGAGAAACAACGCCGAGGAGTCGGGTCCGGAATCGATGGATCAGGAGACTTCGGTTGGGAGCACGGCTGTAATCTGTGATGAGGCCTACAGCTGTCTGGTGGAGGACGATCTGACGTTTTCGCTTTACGAATCCTGGGCCGAACGGCCTCCGGAGCGCCATCGCCAGGCTCAGCATCAGCACCACCATCACTGTCCGGCATGGGTGGACGGCCACCTGCAGCCTCCGAGGAAATGCACTGGATGTTCTGGATTGCGAGTTACCGATTCCGATTATGAAGCCATCTGCAAGGTTCCCAGGAGGATGGGCAGGGGTTCTGTGGACCCACCAGCATCCACTCCGGTTGGAGATCCTAAAAGCACAGAGGCAGAACCTCAGAACCCGTTGTCCATTGGGAACCACGTTGACTGGAGTCTGTCCGAATCTCGCAGTCTCAGTCCGGCGCCCTCGCTCGAGTCCCTGGACGCAGCGGGTCACGTTAAGCCGTCCCAAACCCACCCCATTCCAACCGGTGGACTACAGCTGTCCCTCAGATTGGTCCAAAGCTTGGAATGCTGTCCAGTCCAGGTTCCGCGGGGCAGCCGACTGCCTGTGCCCATCGATAGGAGGCAACGGCACGCTAGAACAATAGAGTGTCATTGCCAGACTCACAGCGCGGTTCCCTCAGACGTACAGCAGAACCTACAGATGGACTTGGCGACGATGGAGTCTGTCTGGGAGGATGAGTACTTGTCAATCGGGCCGCGGGAGCTTCGGAAGGTGGAGAGGGTCTCAGAACGCTGCATTAAAAAAAGAAAACTTTTAATGAATAACCGATTTACATAATGAATGATTAATTCATTCATTCATTCATTATCTCCCGCTTTACCCTCTATTAGGGTCGTGGGGGGGGGGTTCCCCATGCCCATCCAGGGGAGAACGTTTCGGGCGCTGGGCAGATACACCCAGGACGGGGCAATCTATCACTGTACACACACACACACTCACTCACACACACACACACACACACTCTATATGGGGCAATTTGGAGAACTCAATTGACCTTGATCCATGTTTTTGGACTTGTGGGAGGAAACCGGAGAACCCAGAGGAAACCCACGTGGACACGGGGAGAACATGAAAACTCCACCCAGATGGGGATCCGAAGCGGGAATCCCCAGCACTGAGAGGAGAACATGCTAAACACTAAGCCACCGTGCCGCCCTAGATACATATATAATAATCCATCCATTATCTTCCGCTTTATCCTCTATTAGGGTCATGGGGGGGGGGGTTCCCCATGCCCATCCAGGGGAGAACGTTTCGGGCGCTGGGCAGATACACCCAGTGCAGGACGCCAATCTATCACTGTACACACGCTCACTCACACACACACACACTCTATATGGGGCAATTTGAAGAATTCAATTGACCATGATCCATGTTTTTGGACTGTGGGAGGAAACCGGAGAACTCGGAGGAAACCCACGCAGACATGGGAAGAACATGCAAACTCCACCAACAAAGCTGCACCCACTCATGTTCGGCCCGCGTCCTTAAGTGGCTTTGAGTTTGTCTTCAACCCTTCTGTAACCTTTGTTTTAACCTTTAATATGGTAACAGGATCTCCCGTAAGCTCGGCGCTCAATGACGAGCTCCTGCACACCGTCAGTCAGCTGCCAACCACTAAGCCACCGTGCCGCCCTATGAATGATTCAGTGACTGTTAAAGAAGAAACTATATATATATATGTGTGTGTATATGTGTATTTATGTGTATATATGTACTGTATGATGTGTGTGTGTGTGTGTATATATATATACACACACACATATAGGGTGGCAAGGTGATTAATGGTTAGCATGTTCTCTCAGTGCTGGGGATGCAGGTTTGAATCCCAATCTGGGTGTAGTTTGGGTGTGTCCGTGTGGGTTTCCTCCAGGTTCTCCACTTTTGTCCCACAGTAAAAAAAAAAAAGACCATGGATTCAAGGTAAATTAAATGCTCCAAATTGCCCCATATAGAGTGTGTGTGAGTGAGTGTGTGTAAAGTGATAAATTGGTGCCCTGTCTTGGGTGTATCTGCCCAGCGCCCGAAACGTTCTCCCATGGATGGACATGGGGAACCCCCCCCACTACCCTAGCAGAGGATAAAGCTGAAGATAATATATATATATAGTGTGTGTGTATACTGTGTGTGTATATTAGGGGTGTCTTCAACTAAGGATTTTCATAGTCGAATCTGATTCGTCAGATTTTCCCTATAGTCGAATCAGGTTTGAGAAATTTCACCACAAGATGGCGCTATAAGCGTGGTTTTTAAAAAAGATTTTTTAAAAATATATTTTACTTGTTTTTCTAGAGCACCGTAAATGGTCTAGAAAAAATGGTCTTTTTCCACTTCAAAGGAAAAACCTAAAACACTCAGATCAATAAGTTTTAGGATGATTAGGATGATTTTATTAGACAAAAGGCTATATATATATATAACGAAAACAAAGACATTTCATGTAAAAACTAATGCTTAGCAGCCGCCATGGGCACCCCCATGTGGTCAAAATGGTACATTCGACTATGAGGTTCATAGTCGACTACGGTTCTCCGAATCGAATCGTCGAATCAGCGAATATTGCAGCTCACCCCTAATATATATATATATATTTATTTATTTATTTTTTTTTTATTATTATTTTTTTTTTGCAAGGTGTATATAAGTTACAAAATTCATTTTGGAATTTTATCTTTAATATGTTGTCTCTCTGTGTGTGTGTGTGTGTGTGTGTGTGTGTGTGTGTGTGTTTAGAACCTCGTTGGAGAGCAGCAGTCTCAGCTTGTGCAGTATGAGGATGCAGCTGTGCAGTGTGTCTCAGAACTGCAGATGTTCAAGCAGCAGGTGCAGGTTCTCCAGACGAGGATCACGGAAACTGATGAAACCAACAAGGTTCTGACTTTTCACCTTTAATATTTATGTAACGATGTTCTGGATTAGAATTCCACCCTGTTCTATCAGTTCACACTCATCCAGGGGAGAACGTTTCGGGCGCTGGGCAGATACACCCAGGATAGGACACCAATCTATCATTGTACACACACTCACACACACACTCTAAATGGGGCAATTTGGAGATCTCAATTCACCTTGATCCATGTTTTTGGACTGTGGGAGGAAACCGGAGAACCTGGAGGAAACCCACATGGACACGGGGTTAACATGCAAACTCCACCAAGATGGGGATTCGAACCGGGAATCCCTAGTGCTGAGAGGAGAACATGCCATGCTAAACCACTAAGCCACCTGCTTATGGGATCATAGTCAGGTTAAAGATCATATCTGGATTCTCCAAATTGCCCCATATAGTGTGTGTGTGTGAGTGTGTGTACAGTGATAGATTGGTGTCCTGTCCTGGGTGTATCTGCCCAGCGCCCGAAACGTTCTCCCCTGGATGGACATGGGGAACCCCCCCCCCCCCCAACCCTAATAGAGGATAAAGCTGAAGATAATGGTTGGATGGGAGTTTCAGCTGCAGGGTTCTTCAGCATATTATTATTAATTTATTTTATTGTATTTTGTTGGGACAGGAGCTCCAGCAGAGACTCGACGAAGTGCAACGTGAGCTGCTGTCCTCCCGAACGCTGGTCCAGCAGCAAGAAAGCGCCGTACGGACGCTGAATATCGCTTTAAACTCCAAAGACCAGGAGGTTCGTTCCGTCTTCTACGTTCTGACCTTTTGAAGTGTTCTGATTGGGTCTACATTTAGTCATTAAGCAGACATTTGATCTAAAACGAAGGACTAACGAGAGAACGACGCGAGTCAGGAGTTAAAGAAAGACCAGCTCCACTGTGGAATCATCAAACCTGACCATTATCCATCCATCCATTATCTTCAGCTTTATCCTCTATTAGGGTCGCGGGGGGTTCCCCATGTCCATTCAGGTGAGAACGTTTCAGGTGCTAGGCAGATACACCCAGGACAGGACGCCAATCTATCACTGTACACACACACACTCTATATGGGGCAATTTGGAAAACTCAATTAACCTTGATCCTTGTTTTTGGACTGTGGGAGGAAACTGGAACTGGAACTGGAAACCCACACAGACACGGGGAGAACATGGAAACTCCACCCAGATGGGGATTCGAACCGGGAATCCCTAGGACTGAGAGGAGAACGTGCCAACTACTAAGGCACCGTGCCGCCCCCTTATCCGATCCTAACGCTTACTAAATTAATTTTATTATATCGGGTGTTTGTTTTAGAGATGTGTTCTGAGGTGTTTCTTAAAGACGTTCAGTGACTCGGCGCTTTACAGACAGAGTTGGGAAGATGGTTGTCATAAACAAGCCGGAGTGGGTTTTAAAATCTAGAGTGAAGGTCAGAGGGGCCAGATCCAGAGATGGTCCTGTAGATCAGAGTCTACTTCAGAGAGCCAATCAGAGAGCAGCAGTGGAGTCACATGACTCCATTGATCAGTGGAGAACGATACGGAGGGAGAGTCAGCACCACGGCAAGGTTGCCCCACCAGGCGACATTCATCACTAGAACATCGTAAACAAGTCGAAGTGGGTTTTAAAATCTAGAGTGAAGGTCAGAGGGGCCAGATCCAGAGATGGTCCTGTAGATCAGAGTCAGCTACAGGGAGCCAATCAGAGAGCAGCGGTGGAGTCACATGACTCCATTGATCAGTGGAGAACGATACGGAGGGAGAGTCAGCACCACGGCGAGGTTGCCCCACCAGGCGACATTCATCACTAGAACGTCGTGAACGAGTCGGAGTGGGTTTTAAAATCTAGAGTGAAGGTCAGAGGGGCCAGATCCAGAGATCGTCCTGTAGATCAGAGTCAGCTACAGGGAGCCAATCAGAGAGCAGAGGTGGAGTCACATGATTCACTTGGGTGGTTGAACACGAGTCGGGCTGCAGAGTAACTCCTGACATCGTTATAACGCGGCTACACGATGGGGTCTCTGGAACGTAACCCCCGCAGTTACAGTAATTAGTTAAGTAATTAATTAATGACAGTAATGGAGCCGGGATAGGCTGAGGACTTGGACTGACCGCTGAGGAGCATGTTCAGTTAAGAAAGGTCTGATGTTCCTGACGTTCTGATGTTATTATCGTGTAAACGGCGACGGGACAATCAACTGATGTTGTTAATTGTGTTAATTGCGTTAATTGCGTGGCGTGTCGTTTTGGTCTGTAGGTGGCGCGGCTGAAGAACGAGCTGAACGAGGAGCAGACGGAACGTTCGCTGTCTTTACAGAACCTGAACGACGGTCAGCAGCTGCAGCGACGGCAGGTGAGCTCGCGTTCCCAACATACGACCATTTTACCAAAACGTTCCATAAAGAACCTTCAGAGAACGCGCCGGGGATCAGGTTAAAATGGGTGATGGGTGGAGTTCTCATGTTCTCTCCGTGTCCATGTGGGTTTCCTCCGGGTTCTCCGGTTTCCTCCCACAGTCCAAAAACATGGATCAAGGTGAATTGAGTTCTAAATTGCCCCATATAGAGTGTGTGTGTGTGAGTGAGTGTGTGTACAGTGATAGATTGGTGTCCTGTCCTGGGTGTATCTGCCCAGCGCCCCAAACGTTCTCCCCCCCCCACCGACCCTAGTAGAGGATAAAGTGGAAGACAATGGATGGATGGATTGATAGGTTCTATTCATTGGCGACACAGTGGCATAGTGGTTTAGCATGTTCTCCTCTCAGTGCCGGGGATTCCCGGTTCGAATCCCAATCTGGGTGGAGTTTGCATGTTCTCCCTGTGTCCGCGTGGGTTTCCTCCGGGTTCTCCGGTTTCCACCCGCAGTCCAAAACCTGGATTCAAGGTGAATGAAATGCTCCAAATTGCCCCATATAGAGTGTGTGTGTGAGTGAGTTTGTGTACAGTGATAGATTGCCCCCCTGTCCTGGGTGTATCTGCTCAGCCCCCGAAACGTTCTCCCCTGGATGGACATGGGGAACCCCACCGCGACCCTAGTGGAGGATAAAGCGGGAGATAATGAATGAATATATATATATATATATATATATATATATATATATATATATATATATATATATATATATATATATATATATATATTTTTTTTTTTTTTTTTTTTTATACGTGTTGAGACACTTCAAAGTCAACTTTAAACATCTTGGGGTTATTTATTGGATCTTGGTGTTATTTATTGGATCTTGGGGTTATTTATTGGATCTTGGGGTTATTTATTGGATCTTGGGGTTATTTATTGGATCTTGGGGTTATTTATTGGATCTTGGGGTTATTTATTGGATCTTGGGGTTATTTATTGGATCTTGGGGTTATTTATTGGATCTTGGGTTATTTATTGGATCTTGGGTTATTATTGGATCTTGGGTTATTTATGATCTTGGGGTTATTATATTGGATCTTGGGTTATTTATCGGATCTTGGGGTTATTTTTGGATCTTGGGGTTATTATAGGGGATCTTGGTTTATTTATATTTGATCTTGGGGTTATTTTATTGGATTTGTTATCTTGGGGTTATTTTATTTGATCTTGGGGTTATTTAATTGGATCTTGGGGTTATTTATTGGATCTGGGGGTTATTTATTGGATCTTGGGTTTATTTCATTGGATCTTGGGGTTATTTATTTGGATCTTGGGGTTTATTTTATTGGATCTTGGGGTTATTTATTGGATCTTGGGGTTATTTCTTGGATCTTGGGGTTATTTATTTGATCTTGGGGTTATTTATTGGATCTTGGGGTTATTTATTGGATCTTGGGGTTATTTATTTGATCTTGGGGTTATTTATCGGATCTTGGGGTTATTTATTGGATCTTGGGGTTATTTATTTGATCTTGGGGTTATTTATTGGATCTTGGGGTTATTTATTGGATCTTGGGGTTATTTATTGGATCTTTGAATATGAATGTGATTGCTGCTGTTGATCTCTGTCTTTGGGTCTCTGATGTTTTGTTAGATGTCTGGATCAACATCATCTCAGGTGGAGCTCAGCAGGCTTCAGACGTCTATCTTCTCAACGCAGATGGAGCTGCAGACGGCCCAAAGAGCTCAACAGCAGGCTCTGATCAGAGGAGAGAACCTGGAGTTCTCCAACCACTGTCTGCAGTCTGACCTCCAGCAGGAGGCGCAACACCGGCAGCAGGCTGAAGAACACAATCAGGTTTGGTTCCTGTATATTTACATAACCATCCATCCATCCATCCATTATCTCCTGCTTTATCCTCTATTAGGGTCGTGGGGGGGGGTCCCCATGTCCATCTAGGGGAGAACGTTTCGGGCGCTGGGCAGATACACCCAGGACAGGGCGCCAATCCATCGCTGGGCACACACACACACTCACACACACACACACACACTATATGAAGCAATTAGGAGAACTCAATTGATCTTGATCCATGTTTTTGGACTGTGGGAGGAAACCGGAGAACCCGGAGGGGCCCACGCGGACATGGGGAGAACATGGAAACTCCACCCAGATTGGGATTCAAAGCGGGAATCACCAGCGATGAGAGGAGAACATGCCAACCACTCAGCCACCGTGCTGCCCACCAGCTAAATAGTCATCCATCCATTATCTTCTGCTTTATCCTCTACTAGGATCACGGGGTGGGGGGGTGGGGGGTTCCCCATGCCCATCCAGGGGAGAACGTTTCGGGCGCTGGGCAGATACACCCAGGACAGGACACCAATCTATCACTGTACACACACTCACTCACACACACACACACACACTCTATATGGGGATAATTTAGAGACCTTGATCCAGGTTTTTGGACTGTGGGAGGAAACCAAAGAACCCGGAGGAGACCCACGTGGACACTTGGAGGACATGGAAACTCGCCCCATATAAATATATAAATATAAATATATTATTTTAGGAGCTGCTGGCCGCTCTGCAGGGGGCTCGGTCTGATTTGAATCTGATGGATGAGAGGTGGGAGAAGGAACAGGAGCGACGGCAGCAGGAGGTGAAGGATAAAGAGAGGAGCATCAGGGAGCTGATGATGTCACTGCAGCACAAAGAGAACCTGTTAAAGGTGAGTAACAAAAGAACCCCACAGCACATCTGTTTTTGGTAAATATTTAGATTTCGTTCCGTCACAAACCCTCCACAGGATTTCTACTCGCTGCTGGACGCTCCGCAAGAACCTTCAGGAACACAGGACGCCCTCATCCACCGACTCGGGATGCTCATTCAGGAGAGAGACCGAGCGCTGCAGGTATGAACACATCACAGTTCACCTTTAATCATTCATCCACTAATTATCTTCAGCTTTATGCTCTATTAGGGTAATGGGGGGAGGGGGGGTTCCTCATGTCCATCCAGAGGAGAACGTTTCGGGCGCTGGGGAGATACATCCAGGACAGGACGCCAATCTATCACTGTACACACTCACTTACTCACACATACATACTTTATATGGGGCAATTTGGAGAATTCGATTGACCTTGAATCCATGTTTTTGGACTGTGGGAGGAAACCGGAGAACCCGGAGGAAACCCACGCGGACACGGGAAGAACATGGAAACTCCATGCAGATTGGGATTCGAAGCGGAAATCCCTAGTGCTGAGAGGAGAACATGCTAAACCACCGTGTTGACCTTGAATAGAACAACCTATCCATCCATTATCTTCCGAAACCCACGCGGACACGGGGAGAACATGCAAAACTCATCCTAGTGAGCACTATAGTAAAGGATAAAGTGGAAGATGATAATGGATGTTTTTTGGAGGTTCTAACTCGGCGGTGGTGCTGAATATTATGTAATTAACATTAACAACGGCTCCTGTTAATTGCTTTGATCTTTTGGAGGTGTTCTCGTGTTCTGCTGAGTGAATTTGTTAAACCGGTAAATAAAGTGTGATGTGAGTGAGATGTTTAATACTGTATTAATAATTAATATAATAAATATAATAAAAATAATAATTATAATAAAAATAATAAAAATAATATAAATAATAATTATAATAAAAATAATATAAATAATATAAATAATAAATATAATAAAAATAATAATTATAATAAAAATAATATAAATAATATAAATAATAAATATAATAAAAATAATAATTATAATAAAAATAATATAAATAATATAAATAATAAATATAATAAATATAATAAAAATAATTGCCCAGCGATAGATTGGCGTCCTGTCCTGGGTCTATCTGCCCAGCGCCCGAAACGTTCTCCCCTGGATGGGCATGGGGAACCCCACCGCGACCCTAATAGAGGATAAAAGAATTAATAAATATAATAAAATAATAAATATAATAAAATAATAAATATTAATTCATTCATTCATTATCTCCTGCTTTATCCTCTATTAGGGTCGCGGTGGGGTTCCCCATGCCCATCCAGGGGAGAACGTCTCGGGCGCTGGGCAGATAGACCCAGGACAGGGCGCCAATCCATCGCTGGGCACACACTCACTCACACACAACACACTCTATATGGGGCAATTTGGAGAATTCAATTGACTTGATCCATGTTTTTGGACTGTGGGAGGAAACCGGAGAACCCGGAGGAAACCCACGCAGACACGGGGAGAACATGGAAACTCCACCCAGATGGGGATTCGAACCGGGAATCCCTAGCGCTGAGCGGAGAACGTGCTAAACCACTAAGCCACCGTGCCGCCTAATACAAATAATAAATATAATAAAAATAATTAGTATAATAAATATACAAAAAAAAAATTTGCTCATGTCCCTTTAGGGGCTCCGTAAAAATAATAAATATGATAAAAATAATAAATATAATTATTATAATAAATGTAACTGCGGTTTGTTTGTCTTCAGCGTTCTGAAGACGAGAAACTTGTGTTGACGGCGCAGAACGAGGACGAGGTTCACAAGCTGCAACATCTGCTCCGAGAAAGTGAGAGAGACCTGCAGCGGCTGCGCTGCGTCCTCGAGAACAATGAGGACACCATAACGGTATTACATACATACAGGGCGCCAATCTATCGCTGTACACACAGTCCCTCACACTAACACAATCTATATGGGGCAATTTGGAGAATTCAATTTACCTTAAATCCATGTTTTTGGACTGTGGGAGGAAACCGGAGAACCCGGAGGAAACCCACGCGGACACGGGGAGAACATGCAAACTCCACCCAGATTGGGATTTAAACCGGGAATCCCCAGCGCTGAGGGGAGAACATGCCAACAACGCGTCTTATAAATTCTGATCTGAAGGCTGAGTTGTCAGACTGCTGACTCTGCATTATTCTAACATGACTTTGCGTGTGTCAGAGTTTGGAGCTGCTGGTTCGGAGTAAAGCCCTCGAGCTGGAGCGAGTGAACGAGGCCTGGAGGGGGAGCCGGCGAGTCCAGAGTGAGACTGCGGATCAGCTGACGCGCAGTCTGAAAGAGAAAGACGCTCTGATCAGCGAGCTGCAGGCGGCTCTGAGTTCACGAGTTACAGAATCCGAGGTAACAACATCCATCCATCCATTATCTTCTGCTTTATCCTCTATTAGGGTCGGGGGGGGGGGTTCCCCATGCCCATCCAGGGGAGAACGTTTCAGGCGTTGGGCAGATACACCCAGGACAGGACTCCAATCTATCACTGTACACACACTCACTCACACACACACACTCTATATGGGGCAATCTGGAGAATTCAATTCACCTTGATCCATGTTTTTTTTTGGACTGTGGGAGGAAACCGGAGAACCCGGAGGAAACCCACGCAGACACGTGGAGAACATGCAAATTCCACCCAGATGGGGATTCGAACCGGGAGCGCTGAGAGGAGAACATGCTAAACCACTAAACCACCGTGCCACCCAAAAAATAAATTGGTAAAAAAAAATCAATCGAAAATAATTATCACTCATGGGCTTAGTATTTTAGCATGTTCTCCTCTCAGCACTAGGGATTCCCGGTTCGAATCCCAATCTGGGTGGAGTTTGCATGTTCTCCCCGTGTGCGCGTGGGTTTCCTCCGGGTTCTCCGGTTTCCTCCCACAGTCTAAAAACATGGATTCAAGGTCAATTGATTTCTCCAAATTGCCCCATAGAGTGTGTGTGTGTGTGTGTGTGAGTGAGTGTGTGTACAGTGATAGATTGGCGTCCTGTCCTGGGTGTATCTGCCCAGCGCCCGAAACGTTCTGCCCTGGATGGACATGGGGAACATGGATTCAAGGTGAATTGGCTGCTCTAAATTGCCCCATATAGAGTGTGTGTGTGTGTGTGAGTGAGTGTGTGTACAGTGATAGATTGGTGTCCTGTCCTGGGTGTATCTGCCCAGCGCCCGAAACGTTCTGCCCTGGATTGACATGCGGAACCCCCCCCTCTGGATGGACACGTGGGAAACCCCCCCCCCCCCCCCCCCCCCCCCCCCCCCCCCCCCCCCCGTGACCCTAGTAGAGTATAAGGCAGAAGATAATGGATGGATAATTCATCAGAAGTGTGTCGCTTTCTCGTTGCCGTGGTAACCGCCGTCCGGTTCCCCTTCTCTTTAAATGTGTGATGTTCGAGGGCGAGACGGCGAGACGCACATGTATTTAAAATTAGTGTTTTATTTCATTGAAGACAAGTTTCTGAGTTTCTTAATATTCTGCCTTTGCATTGAATTCCATTTTGAATAGAATTTTGGAACTCTGTAAAAACGAGCGAGAACATCGTGAGGAACCGCGGGTTCCGCGCTGAGCTGAGTTGAGAACCCCGTTCTAAATCATGAGCATGTCCCTCGTTTGGACCTTCTGTCTCTCTGTAGGAATTGACCTCGTTGCTGCTCAGAGACGTGGCGCTCGGCTCGGGTGAGGTCGCAGAGGAACTGAGGGCTCAGCTTTATCTGAAAGACGGACTGATCCAGGACCTGCTGTCTGCGCAAACACGACGGGCGCAGGAGCACGAGCTGCACGTCCAGGATCTGCTCCAGATCATCAGCACCAACCAGCAGTACAGCAAGGTCAGGCATCTTCAGCTGCCCGTGTGATGTCATCAGCTCCATTATGACCGCATTATAACCTCATTACCACCTCATTATGACCTAATTATAACCTCATTATGATCTTATTATAACCTCATTATGACCTCATTACCACCTCATTATAACCTCATTATGACCTTATTATAACCTCATTATGACCTCATTACCACCTCATTATGACCTCATTATAACCTCATTATGACCTCATAATGACCTCATTATAACCTCATTATGACCTTATTATAACCTCATTATGACCTCATTACCACCTCATTATGACCTCATTATGACCTCATTATAACCTCATTATGACCTCATTATAACCTCATTATGACCTCATAATGACCTCATTATAACCTCATTATGACCTCATTATAACCTCATTACGACCTCATTACAACCTCATTATGACCTCAGTATAACCTCATTATAACCTCATTATGACCTCATTACGACCTCATTATGACCTCATTATAACCTCATTATGACCTCATTATAACCTCATTATGACCTCATTATAACCTCATTACGACCTCATTACAACCTCATTACGACCTCATTATAACCTCATTACAACCTCATTATGACCTCATTATAACCTCATTATAACCTCATTATAACCTCATTATGACCTCATTACGACCTCATTATGACCTCATTATAACCTCATTATGACCTCATTATAACCTCATTATGACCTCATTATAACCTCATTACGACCTCATTACAACCTCATTACGACCTCATGACCTCATTATAACCTCATTATGACCTCATAAGACCACATGGAGAACCCCCCCCCTTTATAGAATATAAAGCGGAAGATAATGAATGGATGGGTTGCTTTAGTGGTTTAGTGGTTTAGCATGTTCTCCTCTCAGCACTAGGGATTCCCGGTTTAAATCCCAATCTGGGTGGAGTTTCCATGTTCTCCCCGTGTCCACGTAGGTTTCCTCCGGGTTCTTCGGTCTCCGCACACAGTCCAAAAACATGGATTCAAGGTCAATTGAATCTCCAAATTGCCCCATATAGAGTGTGTCTGTGTGTGTGAGTGTGTGTACAGTGATAGATTGGCGTCCTGTCCTGGGTCTATCTGCCCAGCGCCCAAAACGTTCTCCCCTGGATGGGTATGGGGAACCCCCCCCCCTCCACACAACCCTAGTAGAGGATAAAGCTGAAGATAATGGATGGATGGAATAATAATATTAAATCATTTAACATTTTTAATTAAGGCGTCTGCTAAACGTTAAGTGTAAATGTAATTAATAAACAGGTTGTTTTGATCTGCAGGATTCTGCGGAACGTGCAGGGCAGATCGTGGCCGAGCAGGCATCCCGTCTCCAGCGGATGCACCGGCGAGAGGTGACGGCAGGACGCGGGACGCAGGACAGTTCCAAGGCGTCACCTCAGCCCCGCGAGATCAAAGCTCAGCTGCAGGGTTCCAAAAAGAGGGAGCACTTCGTCTCGCGTCCTTCACTCTCTACAAATCCACAAAGTCCTCAGACCCCGGTGTCCCCAACGCGCAAGGTAGCGTTATTCACATCAAGACGTTTAATTAGGAGCTCGTTAAGACACAGAAGACGCAGCACAGTGAAGAAATGGTTAACTGGCACGCCTTACAGCGGGAAAGAATTTGTATGTTCTCCCTAGTTTTGTGACTCTGTCCTCTGAGAGCTTCAGAAATTCAATTACATTAAACCTAAAAGAGTAATTAGTATAATAATTATATAAATGAGATAGGAAATCGCTCTGTGGGCGGCATGGTGGTGTAGTAGTTGGCATGTTCTCCTCTCAGCGCTGGGGATCCAGGTTCGAATCCCGAACTGGGTCCCTTTGGGTTTCCTCCATTTTTCATCCATAGTCCAAAAACATGGATCCAAGAAATATTGAATGCTCCAAGTTGCCCCATATAGAGTGTGTTTGTGTTTGTGTGTGTGTGTGTGAGTGTGTGTCCAGTGATATCCCCATCCAGGGGAGAACGTTTTGGGCGCTGGGCAGATGCACCCAGGACAGGACACCAATCTATCACTGTACACACACTCACTCACACACACACACACACACACTCTATATGGGGCAATTTGGAGAATTCAATTGACTTGATCCATGTTTTTGGACTGTGGGAGGAAACCGGAGAACCCAGAGGAAACCCACGTGGACACGGGGAGAACATGCAAACTCCACCCAGATTGGGATTCGAACCTGGAATCCCCAGCACTGAGAGGAGAACATGCCAAACACTAAGCCCATCGTGCCACCATATCTCATGTATTCATCCATCCATTATCTTCCACTTTATCATCTACAAGGGTCGTGGGGGGGGGGTCCACGCGGACACGGGGAGAACATGCAAACTCAACCATGATTGGGATTCGAACCGGGAATCCCCAGTACTGAGAGGAGAACATGCCAACCACTAAGGACCGTGCCGCCCCAAACACACTATATTGGGCAATTTGGAGCATTCATTCTTTCATTCATTATCTCCCGCTTTATCCTCTATTAGGGTGCGGTGGGGTTCCCCATGACCATCCAAGGGAGAACGTCTCGGGCGCAGGGCAGATACACCCAGGACAGGGCGCCAATCCATCGCTGGGCACACACTCACTCACACACACACTCTATATGGGGCAATTTGGAGAACTCAGTTGACCTTGATCCATGTTTTTGGACTGTGGGAGGAAACCGGAGAACCCGGAGGAAACCCACGCGGACACGGGGAGAACATGGAATCTCCACCCAGATTGGGATTCGAACCGGGAATCCCTAGTCCTGAGAGGAGAACATGCTAAACATCCACCATGCTGCCCTAGTGAACACTATATAGGCTCTAAATCAAATGAATAGTAGATTAAACGTATTAAAATAATGATTAATATTAATATAAATGTGTGTGTATGTATATGTCTCTTGCTGTAACAGGTCTTTATGGAGTGTTCTCCGTCGGTGGACGTGGAACAGGTCGCCGTGTCTCAGAGTGAAAATGAAGGTGGGCATGAGGACAGACGTCTGTAATGAAGGGCTGAATGTGAATTTAATGCTGAACAAAAAGCAAAAAACTCTAAATAAAACTACCACAAGGTCCAAGGAGTGCATTACTAACCTGCATGGAGCCGAAAGTTTGTGGACATTTATTATTATATGTTTCATATTATATATTAATAATAAGGGCGTGGTAGCTCAGTGCTCAGGGCATTGGGCTGTCAATCTGAAGGTTGGGGGTTTAAATCCCAGGTCCACTGAAGTTACCAATGTGGGTCCTTGAGCAAGACCCTTAACCCTCATTGCTCCAGGGGGCGCTGTGATGAACCCTGTGCTCACCTTGTAAGGTGCGTTGGATACAAGCCTCGGCCAAATGTAAATATTTCATATTTAATATTTAATCTGACGTTCTGGAAACATTACTCTGAAGGCTTTGAGGTCAGACACTGATGTTGGGTGAGCCGTCCTGTCTGTTATTTATTGTTTTCTGTGTGTTCTTGTGGTCAGTGGGTTTGAAGATGCTTAGTTAGCAGGGGGTCGTTTAAAGCTGTTTAATATTGTTAAAAAAAAATTTAAAAAATTGTGTGGTGTGGTAAAACTATGGTTTTAGTTCGTGGAACCAGAAGAGAACCCACGGTTGAATAAATAATGCAGAGTCTAAAAGCAAGCAGAGACGGGATAGGCACCGATTTCTGGTGGACTAAACAGTCTGTGCTCTTTAATTAGGGGCCATTTAATTAGGGGCTGGTTCCCCTCACCGGGCCCTCATGAATTCTCAATTGAGTTCTCAAAATTGCCCCATATAGTGTGTATGTGTGTGTGTGTGTGTGTGTGTGTGTGTGTGTACAGTGATACATTGCCCCCCTGTCCTGGGTGTATCTGCCCAGCGCCCGAAACGTTCTCCCCTGGATGGGCATGGGGAACCCCCCCCCCCCCCGACCCTAATAGAGGATAAAGTGGAAGATAATAGATGGATGGATAGGTTGTTCTATTCAAGGTCAACACGGTGGCTTAGTGGTTTAGCATGTTCTCCTCTCAGCACTAGGGATTCCCGGTTCGAATCCCAATCTGGGTGGAGATTGCATGTTCTCCCCGTGTCCGCGTGGGTTTTCTCCGGGTTCTCCGGTTTCCTCCCACAGTCCAAAAAATATGGATTCAAGGTCAATTGAATTCTCCAAATTGCCCCATATAGAGTGTGTGTGTGTGAGTGAGTGTGTGTACAGTGATAGATTGCCCCTCTGTCCTGGGTGTATCTGCCCAGCGCCCGAAACGTTCTCCCCTGGTTGGACATGGGGAACCCCATGCCCCCCCCCCCCCCCCCCCCCCCCCCGACATGGGGAACCCCATGCCACTCCCCCCCCCCCCCCCCCCCCCCTCCCCCCCCCCCCCCCCCCCCCCCCCCCCCCCCCCCCCCCCCCCCCCCCCCCCCCGACCCTAATAGAGGATAAAGCTGAAGATAATGGGTGGATGGATGAATTAGTGATGTAAATGTGATTAGTGAAGTGATTTGCATTGGAACGCATAATTCTGAGATACAGAGAGAACGTTTGACGTTTTGCACGCTACATTTGCACGAGGACGACTTTAATTGTTGGATTTTGTAATTAACACTAAAGACATAATTGTAATGTATGTGTCTTCCTTTAATTTTATTTATTAAAAGTCAATTATGGGACAGTACAGTCTGCTGTAATAATCAACAGTCATTATAATTATACAAACGTTAAAAAGCTACGGAAGACCAGAGAGGACTTTATAGACCATGCTGTAACGTCTTTATTTAATTATTTTCTAAAGTCGTTATCACGAGATCGTGTTAAGTTGTGATCGCAACGTATTTTTGAGTGAGTGGTGAAGTGGCAGGACGGTTCTGTACTATTGTACTATGTAATATATGGGGGGGGGGGGGGTTTCCTCATGTCCATCCAGGGGAGAATGTTTCGGGCGCTGGGCAGATACATCCAGGACAGGACGCCAATCTATCACTGGGCACACACACACAGACACACGCTATATGGGGCAATTTAGAGCATTCAATTTACCTTGAATCCATGTTTTTGGTCTGTAGATTGAAACTGGATATATGGGGGGGGGTTCCTCATGTCCATCCAGAGGAGAACGTTTCGGGCACTGGGCAGATACATCCAGGACAGGGGGGCAATCTATCACTTGGCACACACACAGACACACTATATGGGGCAATTTAGAGCATTCAATTTACCTTGAATCCATGTTTTTGGACTGTGGAAGGAAACTGGATATATGGGGGGGGGGGTTCCTCATGTCCATCCAGAGGAGAACGTTTCGGGCACTGGGCAGATACATCCAGGACATTGGGGCAATCTATCACTGGACACAGACACACTCTATATGGGGCAATTTAGAGCATAAAATTGACCTTGAATCCATGTTTTTGGACTGTGGAAGGAAACTGGATATATGTGGGGGGGTTTTCCTCATGTCCATCCTGGGGAGAACGTTTCGGGCGCTGGGCAGATACATCAGGACAGGGGGACAATCTATCACTGGGCACACACACACAGACACACTCTATATGGGGCAATTTAGAGCATAAAATTTACCTTGAATCCATGTTTTTGGTCTGTGGATTGAAACTGGATATATGGGGAGGGGGGGGGTTCCTCATGTCCATCTGGGAGAACGTTTCGGGCACTGGGCAGATACATCCAGGACAGGACTCCAATCTATCACTCACACACACTGTATATGGTGCAATTTGGAGACTTCAATTGACCTTGAGCCATGTTTTTGGACTGTGAGAGGAAACCGGAGAACCCGGAGGAGACCCATGCTGACACGGAACATAGATTGGGAGTCGAAGTATTTTTTATAATCGTACGTCAACACACTCTCCCCTGGATGGGCATGGGGAACCCCCCCATGCCCCCCCCCCCCCTTCACACAACTGTAGTAGATGATGAAGCGAAAAACAATGGACGGATGGATGGACTCACTAGCCCCCTCTCAGGCCGGGCTTGGGATGACATAATCTGCCAATGGTGTAATTGTGATTGTAATTGGTGAGATAGTAAGCTAATTGTTTTTTGGGGGAAAATAAAAGATTATTTTAACTTAAAGAAAAAAATACCAAATAAAAAAACTGTCACATGACCTCAACATATGTTTCCCCTGCACACACATAACGCTATGATGGTCAGCAATCAGCGGTGGGGCAAGCTTGAACCTCGTAGAGGTGACCAAACGTCCTATACTGTGTTTTGGTGCTTCGTAAAGAGTATGTAAACCTCCTCAGGCTCCCAAAGAGTAAGTATGTTGAATGTCATGCTAATCGGCAAAATAAAGCATTTAATATTAAAGGTCGTTAAAGGTCACCAGCGAGCATGTTGTCAATTTGCGAACCTTTAATTATTAACTATTAATTAATACTAACATTAACGAATGCAGATGGTTGTTGTGTTAAGGATGCGTTGGTTTGATGACGTGTGGGTTTTTATTTTAACATGCGTGAATGTACAGGCAACATGTGCTTATGAAAATAAAATTAATTAATTTAATTAATTAATTAATGAGGAGAGATTGACGTGCGGAAAGCCTGAATTCGTAACATTCGTATTTTTAAAATTGTACTGATTTATTTATGGCAACCGTTTCATGACCTGGTTGCTAGGGTTACGACATGGTAATAATATTATTTTAGTTGTTGTGGAAAAATCCTAGCTGCTTAATATTCGTCAAATGCCATAACTAATTAGTTCATTCATTCATTATCACCCACTTTATCCTCTATTAGGGTCGTGGTGGGGTTCCCCATGCCCATCCAGGGGAGAACGTCTCGGGCGCTGGGCAGATAGACCCAGGACAGGGTGCCAATCCATCGCTGGGCACACACTCACTCACACACACACTCTATATGGGGCAATTTAGAGAACTCGATTAACTTGATCCATGTTTTTGGACTCTGGGAGGAAACCGGAGAACCCGGAGAAAACCCACACGGACACGGGGAGAACATGGAAACTCCACCCAGATGGGGATTCGAACCGGGAATCCCTAGTGCTGAGAGGAGAACGTGCTATCCACTATGCCACCGTGCCGCCTCGTAACTAATTAGTAATTTATTTAATTAATTTAATTATTAAATATAGTGTTTTTTTACAATCGTACGTCGTCGCAAAGCAGCTTTACAGAGTTCTAACCAATTTATAAACCCCATTGAAGAGTCCTGCAAGACCAAGAGACAGCAGCAAGACAAAACTAGAATGCTTTTTTGATTATTTTAAGAGAACAAGAGGAAACCTTGTGAGGACCGAGGGCTCAGTGGGGACTCAGGTCCTCCTTGACACATCAACAGTGTAGGACAGCCATGTACACATTGCGTGCTGATCATGTGACCCGTAAGGAAAACAACGGGGAAACACTATAGAAGTCCATTGAGAGGGCGTCTCTGCATGGACCGCCAGGGGCCCCCCAATAGAACTCCAGGTTCCGTCCAGTAATCGTAGAGTCCTTTTTTAAGAATTCTTCAGCCGAACCATGAGAGAGAACAAGCAAAGAAAATTAGTGAGCGCTAATAAAGCACCATAATTAATTAAAAACCAGAGTTTAATTGACACAGTGCATCATGTGACTCCGGCATCGCTGACTAGAGCAGCAGAGCTAGAAAGGGCAGATCCTGCAGGGTACTTAGTTGAGGGGGTTCCCTGGAACAGCAGCATTTCAGAGCCACACCCTCTCCTCTCAGTCCGAGGGAACCAGGATTGGACTTTGCATGTTCTCCCTGTGTCCGCGTGGGTTTCCTTCGGGTTCTCCGGTTTGCGCTCACAGTCCAAAAACATGGATTCAAGGTCAATTGAATGCTCCAAATTGCCCCATATAGAGTGTGTGTGTACAGTGATAGATTGGTGTCCTGGGTGTATCTGCCCAGCGCCCGAAACATTCTCCCCTGGATGGGCATGGGGAACCCCACCCCCCTCCCCATGACCCCAGTAGGGGATAAAGGGGAAGATCATTCATTCATTCATTCATTCATTAATTATCTCCCACTTTATCCTCTATTAGGGTCGGGGTGGGGTTCCCCATGCCCATCCAGGGGAGAACGTTTCGGGCGCTGGGCAGATACACCCAGGACAGGACGCCAATCCATCGCTGGGCACACACTCACTCACACAGACACACTCTATATGGGGCAATTTGAGAATTCAATTGACTTGATCCATGTTTTTTGGACTGTGGGAGGAAACCGGAGAACCCGGAGGAAACCCACGCAGACACGGGGAGAACATGGAAACTCCACCCAGATGGGGATTCGAACCGGGAATCCCTAGCGCTGAGAGGAGAACGTGCAACCACTAAGCCACCGTGCCGCCGGAAGATAATTAATGAAATAAAATCCTTATATGTAGTTTCTCTGTATATTTTGCTAACGAGAGCTACAACCTTCATTTCAGCCGTCACGTCCTGCGAGGACGAGGACGTGGAATATTCATTAGAAGACAACGCCGAGGAGGAAGAATCCGTAACGACACGCCACCTGCCTGATGAACAGGTATCATGCTGCATCAACACGTTCACGTTACGTTAACATAATGTGAGCGCTCATAATGCTGATTAGAGATTATAATTAAACATGTCCACAGTACCAATAAAAGATCGTTACAATTATTAATTATTTCAATAATATGCATTCAGAGGGTGGGACGGTGGCTTAGTGGTTGGCATGTTCTCCTCTGCGCTGGGGATTCCCGGTTCGAATTCCAATCTGGGTCTGAGTTTCCATGTTCTCTCCGTGTCCACATGGGTTTCCTCCGGGTTCTCCGCTTTCCTCCCACAGTCCAAAAACATGGATTCAAGGTGAATTGGCTGCTTTAAATTGCCACTGAGTATTGTAGAGTCAAAGAATCTGCCTAGCAACAAGATATTTCTTAATAAATTAAATCAAAGAATTCGAAGCCTGTGCCCTAACTTTTTTCTATGACTGTAGATTATAGTTTTTTTATTTACATATTATTAGGGTCGCAGTATCGGGGGGGGGGGAGGTTCCCCATGCCCATCCAGGGGAGAACATTTCGGGCGCTGGGCAGATACACCTAGGACAGGACACCAATCTATCACTGTACACACACACACACACTATATATGGGGCAATTTGGAGAACTCAATTGACCTTGATCCATGTTTTTGGACTGTGGGAGGAAACCGGAGAACCTGGAGGAAACCCACGTGGACACGGGGAGAACATGCAAACTCCAACCAGATTGGGATTTGAACCGGGAAACCCTAGTGCTGAGAGGAGAACATGCTAAACCACTAAGCCACCGTGCCGCCCTTGAATAGAAAAACTCAAATATATTTATTTTTGAAGTTGTGCTCTTAACCCAGCAGCTGGAATGTTATTATTTTATTTTATTTTATTTTTTGCAGCTGGATTTTACAAAATTGCAGGAGAGACTCACAGGTTTTAAAACCGCCGCACAAACTCCAACAACTAATCTACCACCTGATCTCAACTGTAAGTCCCCGCAAATATATCAATAAAATAGTAAATCATACTTTAAAATCACATGGAATATATACTCTATAACACCCCATGTCCTATAATCATATGTATGTATATATATATATATATATATATATATATATATATATATATATACAGTGTCTTGTAAAAGTATTCAGCCCCCTTAAACATTTCAACCCTTTGCCACATTTCAGACTTCTAACATAAAAATATAAAATTGTCATTTTTTTTGGAAAATCAACAACAAGTGGGACACAAGTTTCGTTGTGTAAAACTGATAGAGACCCCAAGCGACTTGCAGCTATAATCGCAGCAAAAGGTGGCGCTACATGGTATTAACTCAATGGGGCCAAACACTATTGCACGCCCCACTTTTGAGTTTTTTATTTCTCCAAAAATGTTTTAAAAAACACATCATGAATGAGTCCCACTTATTGTTTATTCTTCCATATATATATATATATATATATATATATGTATATATGTGTGTGTGTGTGCGTGTGTGGGGGGGTATATAATATATATGTGTGTTTTATACATAATGTATAATTTAATATATGATATATAATTGCTATATAATGTTTTAACATCAAAAAAAAAAAAGAAATAGGCATGGAAATTTTATACTTCAACTTTCTAACACAATTGCACTGTCACAAAACTCTTCCTCAGCTCTCTCTCTCTCTCTCTCTCTCTCTCTCTCTCTCTCTCTCTCTCTCCCTCTCTCTCTTTTATATATATATATATATAAATAATTTTCATTCATTCATTATCTCCCACTTTATCCTCTATTAGGGTCGCGGTGGGGTTCCCCATGCCCATCCAGGGGAGAACGTTTCGGGCGCTGGGCAGATAGACCCAGGACAGGATGCCAATCCATCGCTGGGCACACACTCACACTCTATATGGGGCAATTTTGAGAATTCAATTGCCTTGATCCATGTTTTTGGACTGTGGGAGGAAACCGGAGAACCCGGAGAAAACCCACGCAGACACGGGGAGAACATGCAAACTCCACCCAGATCGGGATTCGAACCGGGAATCCCAAGCGCTGAGAGGCGAACATGCCAAACCACTAAGCCACCGTGCCACCTATAAATCATTTTTATTTATATTTTTTACAATATACAAGCATCAAATTTGTAATTTTTTTTTATTCATTTATTTTTCTTAATATAATACTTTATATTGTTCTCTCTCTCGTCTTTTTGTGTCATTATTAAAATATGTGTTATTGTATTTTTATCTCTACGTTTCATTATCGTATTGTATAAATGTTTAAATGTAAAGTCTATATATAAGCTCTATATATATTCCACTCTATATTGTAGAGGGTCTATATTGTCTATGATGAGGATATATTGTATCCTCATCATCTCATCATGTACCCTCATCATCGTCAGTTGTATGAAGTACAGGTAACTCCACGCTGATCGTCTCTCTCCTCACAGATGGGGTAAATAAGCCGGTGAGGGTGGATCTGCAGGACCTGGGGTACGAGACATGCGGCCGCAGTGAGAACGAGGCCGAGCGAGACGACGCCAGCAGCCCAGGTCTCACGGTTCATTCACTCCAGATCGTTTGGTTTAAATCAGTTTTTATTTATTAATAGTGATTTATTTATCCTACTGTACTTACACACACACACACACACACACACACACACACACACACACACACTGAGTGAGGTGGGCAGCCCTGTACACGGCGCCCGGGGGGTCAGATGTTTGGGCATTTCAGTCATGGTACTTGGCAGAACTGGGAATCGAACCGGGGACTTTCAGGTCACATGGCAAACATTCCCTAAACCGTTATACAACCTGGGTGGTTTAGTGGTTTAGCATGTCCTCCTCTCAGCGTTGGGATCCAGGTTCGAATCCCAATCTGGGTGGAGTTTGCATGTTCTCCCCGTGTCTGCGTGGGTTTCCTTTGGGTTCTCTGGTTTCCTCCCACAGTCCAAAAACATGGATTCAAAATGAATTGGCGGCTCCAAATTACCTCCTTCCTAATTGCCCCTATAGAGTGTGTGTAAGAGAGTGTGCCTACATGGATTGCCGTCCTGTCCTGGGTGTATCTGCCAAGCATCCGACACGTTCTCCCCTGGATGGGCACGGGATCCTTCACCAACCTACCTTCACCACCAACAGTTCCCACAAGACAGATTTTTGGATTCATGCTGGTTTCCATCCACGGTACAAAAAACATGGATTTAAGGTGAATTGAATGCTCCAAATTGCCACATATAGAGTGTGTGTGTAGTGATAGATTGGCGTCCTGTCCTGGGTGTATCTGCCCAGCGCCCGAAACATTCTCCCCTGGATCTGGATGGGCATGAGGAACCCCCCCCCCCCCCGCCATGACCCTAGTAGTGAATTAAGCGGAAGATAATCCTCATACAGATACACTATATAGGGCATTTTAGAGCATTCAGTTTACCTTGAATCAATGTTTTTGGACTTTGAGAGTGAACCGGAGAACCCGGAGGAAACCCACGCGGACACAGGGAGGACACGGCAGCGACAGCGGCAAGACAAAACTCTGCTATGTTGATATTTTAAGGAGGAAACCTTGTGAGGACCGAGGCTCAGTGGGGGGGGGGGGCTCGTCCTCCTTGAGCATCAACAGTGTAGGACAGCCATGTCCAGATTGTGTGGTGATCATGTGACCCTGATTCGAACCTGGATCCCCCAGTGCTGAGAGGAGAACATGCCAACCAGCAAGCCACCGGATCTTAATGCCCCGGTTCTCTTATGTCCTCGTTCTAGAGTTCGACGATCTCGAGCTGTGTACCTCTCTCTCATGTCGAGGACCCTCTCAGCTGTGGTCAGGGGTGGACGTTGGGGGGGACGGCGGGGAGGTGGCGCTTCTGCAGCGGCAGGTGGAGGACCTGCAGACGCAACTGTCCTGCTCCCAAACGATGGTCTTCCGTCTGCAGGACCGCGAGAACCACGTCACACCAGCCTCCGTGGACAGAACAGAGGACCGGGCGGACAGGCAGCTGCAGGGGCTTTTAACTCGGGTCTCCTCCATTGAAGAACAACTGGGAAAGGCCCTAAACCACACCGAGGATGAGGACAAGAGGAGGGGCTGGTCCAGGTAAGGTCATCCATCCAGGGTCTCAGTGGGGTGGGGGGGGTTCCCCATGTCCATCCAGGGGAGAACGTTTTGGGAGTTTTTGGAGCTACACCCAGGACAGGGGGGCAATCTATCACTGTACACACACTCACTCACACACACTCTATATGGGGCAATATTGAGCATTCGATTCACCTTGAATCCATGTTTTTGGGAATGTGGGAGGAAACCGGAGAACCCGGTGGAAACCCACGCGGACACGGGGAGAACATGCAAACTCCACCCAGATTGGGATTTGAACCGGGAATCCCCAGCGCTGAGAGGAGAACATGCCAACCACTAAGCCACCGTGCCGCCCCTCCATTCATTATCTTCCACTTTATCCTCTACTGGGGTTGGGGGGGGTAACGTTGATCCAGGGGAGAACGTTTCGGGCGCTGGGCAGATACACCCAGGACAGGACACCAATCTATCACTGTACACACACACACACTCTATATGGGGCAATTTAGAGCATTCAATTTACCTTGAATCCATGTTTTAGGACTGTGGGAGGAAACTGGAGATCCCCACTGCTGAGAGGAGAACATGCCAACCACTCCCTCACCATGCCGCCCTTGTATCAATAAAATATTTTCAAATTGTTAAACATGTGAGCAGCACAGTGGTTTAATAGTTGGCATGTTCTCCTCTCAGTGCGCTAGGGATTCCCAGTTCGAATCCCCATCTGGGTGGAGTTTGCATGTTCTCCCCGTGTCCATGTGGGTTTCCTCCGGGTTCTCCGGTTTCCTCCCACAGTCCAAAAACATGGATCAAGGTCAATTGAATGCTCCAAACTGCCCCATATAGAGTGTGTGTGAGTGAGTGAGTGTACAGTGATAGATTGCCCCCCCTGTCCTGGGTGTATCTGCCCAGTGCCTGAAATGTTCTCCCCTGGATGGACATGGGGAACCCCCCCCCCCCCCCCCCCGCGACCCTAATAGAGGATAAAGCAGAAGATAATGGATGGATTATAGATAAGACGGCACAGTGGCTTAGTGATTTAGCATGTTCTCCTCTCAGCACTGGGGATTCCCGGTTCGAATCCTAATCTGGTTGGAGTTTCCATGTTCTCCCCGTGTCCCTGTGGGTTTCCTCCGGGTTCTCTGGTTTCCTCCCACAGTCCAAAAACATTGTTCAAGGTGAATTGAATTCTCTAAATTACTCCATATAGAGTGTGTGTGTGTGTGAGTGTGTGTTTGTGATAGAATGGCGTCCTGTCCTGGGTGTATCTGCCCAGCGCCCGAAACGTTCCCCCCCCCAATAGAGGATAAAGCAGAAGATAATAAGACGGCACAGTGGCTTAGTGGTTTAGCATGTTCTCCTCTCAGCACTGGGTATTCCCGGTTCGAATCCTAATCTGGGTGGAGTTTCCATGTTCTCCCCGTGTCCGCGTGGGTAGAACACGAGAACACCTCCTAAAGATCAAAGCAATTAACAGGAGCCGTTGTTAATGTTAATTACATAATATTCAGCACCACCGCCGAGTTAGAACCTCCAAAAAACATCCATTATCATCTTCCACTTTATCCTTTACTACAGTGCTCACTAGGATGGAGTTTGCATGTTCTCCCCGTGTCCGCGTGGGTTTCCTCCGGGTTCTCCGGTTTCCTCCCACAGTCAAAAAAAAATGGATCAAGGTCAATTGAGTTCTCCAAATTGCCCCATATAAGTGTGTGTGTGTATGAGGTTGTGTACAGTGATAGATTGGTGTCCTGTCCTGGGTGTATCTGCCCAGTGCCCGGATGGACATGAGGAACCCCCCCCACCACCACCACGACCCTAGTAGAGGATAAAGCAGAAGATGATGGATGGATGTTAAAAATGTTATAATTGTAGAAGTTGTCGGTGCTCATCACCAGAACGTGTTGCATGTTCTCCCCCCCCTCCCCCCGTTCCCCGCAGTCGGTTCGACTCTCTGATTCAGACTCAGGCTCGGGAACTCTCGCAGCTGAGGCAGAAGATGCACGAAGGCCGCAGCATGTGTTCGGTCCTGAAGCAGCACATGGGCGACACCACCAAGACCTTCGAGGAGCTCCTGCGGGACAACGACGTGGACTTCTACACGGGCCAGAGCTTCAGGGAGCAGCTGGCCCAGGGGTCAGCCCTGGCTCAAAGAGTGGGAGCCAAACTCAGCAACCGTGAGTGCTTCCCACATTCCCCCCCCCCAAATTCACTCATTATATATAGAAAGTCTCTCTTAATGACTGAAACATCATTTCAACGTCGTTAAAACCTTTGCAGGAGATCACTTTGAAGTGCCGGGTGACAAGAACGGGAATGACCGTCTCTCAGAGGGGTGAGCGACAGCGACACACGGCGTCGGGTTCACAACACCATCCATCATCCTCCTCTTTATCCTCTAACCACTTTTCCCGGTTCGAATCCCCATCTGGGTGGAGTTTGCATGTTCTCCCCGTGTCCGCGTGGGTTTCCTCCGGGTTCTCCGGTTTCCTCCCACAGTTCAAAAACATGGATCAAGGTCAATTGAGTTCTCCAAATTGCCCCATATAGTGTGTGTGAGTGAGTGTGTGTACAGTGATAGATTGCCCCCCTGTCCTGGGTGTATCTGCCCAGCGCCCGAAACGTTCTCCCCTGGATGGGCATGGGGAACCCCCCCCGCGACCCTAATAGAGGATAAAGCGGAAGATAATGGATGGATGGATTATAGATAAGACGTTATGGTGGCTTAGTGGTTTAGCATGTTCTCCACTCAGCACTAGGGTTTCCCGGTTTGAATCCCAATCTGGGTGGAGTTTTCATGTTCTCCCCGTGTCCGCGTGGGTTTCCTCCGGGTTCTCCGGTTTCGTCACACAGTCCAAAAACATGGATCAAAGTCAAATGAGTTCTCCAAATTGCCCCATATAGAGTGTGTGTGTGTGAGTGAGTGTGTGTACAGTGATAGATTGCCCCCCTGTCCTGGGTGTATCTGCCCAGCGCCCGAAACGTTCTCCCCTGGATGGGCATGGGGAACCCCCCCCGCGACCCTAATAGAGGATAAAGCGGAAGATAATGGATGGATGGATTATAGATAAGACGTTATGGTGGCTTAGTGGTTTAGCATGTTCTCCACTCAGCACTAGGGTTTCCCGGTTTGAATCCCAATCTGGGTGGAGTTTTCATGTTCTCCCCGTGTCCGCGTGGGTTTCCTCCGGGTTCTCCGGTTTCGTCACACAGTCCAAAAACATGGATCAAAGTCAACTGAGTTCTCCAAATTGCCCCATATAGAGTGTGTGTGTGTGTGTGTGAGTGAGTGTGTGTACAGTGATAGATTGGCGTCCTGTCCTGGGTGTATCTGCCCAACGCCTGATACGTTCTCCCCTGGATGGGCATGAGGAACACCCCCCCCCACGACCCTAGTAGAGGATAAAGCTGAAGATGGATGGATGAATGATTAACAGGACGGTGACACGGTGGCTTAGTGGTTGGCATGTTCTCCTCTCGGCGCTAGGGATTCCTGGTTCGCATCCCAATCTGGGTGGAGTTTCCATGTCCTCCTCATGTTCCTCCGGGTTCTCCGGTTTCCTCCCACAGTCCTAAAACATGGATTCAAGGTCAAGTGAATTCTCCAAATTGCCCCATATAGAGTGTGTGTGAGTGAGTGAGTGTGTGTACAGTGATTGGTGTCCTGTCCTGGGTGTATCTGCCCAGCGCCTGAAATGTTCTCCCCTGGATGGGCATGGGGAACCCCCCCCCCCCCCCCCACGACCCTAATAGAGGATAAAGCAGAAGATAATGGATGAATAGAATGATGGAGGAAAAGACAAACGCTTCTTCCCGGAATGATGGGTCACATGGTTGCCCTCGAGTTCACATTAAACCTTTAAACCTCAGAATGGACTTAAGCTCTAATCATCTGAGCTTATTAAGCCCCATGTGCTAAAGTAGGTCAGAGAGAGTTAAAGGCAGGGACGATGAGAGCCATAAAGAGACAACAGACTGGAAAGAAGAGCTTCTAATGGCTATGCAAAAATATTAAATAATAAAAAACTATATAATAATAACGTAACTCTGCATTTAGCTCGTCCCTTCATTCAACGATGTTATAAAATGGTCGATGGTGATGAAAAGTGCTTATGTCATGGCGATGGCCATGACCTTCATCGGAAAAGAACTTTCTCGGAGCTTTTAGGCTTTTTAAAAACACAATGTTTATAGATGAATCTGCAGATAGCCGATCAGGCGCATCCTGTTTCCTGTGCGTTGGACAAACCGCCGCGTCCCAAATGTCTTCCTCACATCAGCCGGCGGACGCAGTCACACCGGGGTGGTGATTGGGTTGGTTTTTTTTTTTTTTTTTTTTTTTTTTTTTTTTTGTGAAAAAGATACAGTACAAATAACAACGACTATAAAAATACAACTTAGCTTTTCCATTTATCTTAAACATATAATTATATATACACACAGACACTTATACATTATATATTTAAAAAAATGAATGAATGAATATATATGTGTGTATATATATATATATATATATATATATATATATATATATATATATATATATATATATAGGCGGCATGGTGGCTTAGTGGTTTAGCATGTTTTCTCCGCTCAGCACTAGGGATTCCCGGTTCGAATCCCATCTGGGTGGAGTTTCCATGTTCTCCCCATGTCTGCGTGGGTTTCCTCCGGGTTCTCCGGTTTCCTCCCACAGTCCAAAAACATGGATCAAGTCATTTGAATTCTCAAAAATTGCCCCATATAGAGTGTGTGTGTGTGAGTGAGTGTGTGCCCAGCGATGGATTGGCGTCCTGTCCTGGGTGTATCTGCCCAGCGCCCGAGACGTTCTCCCCGGGATGGACATGGGGAACCCCACCACGACCCTAATAGAGAATAAAGCGGGAGATAATGAATGAATATATATATATATATATATATATATATATATATATATATATATATATATATGTATATATGTATATATATATATATATATATATATATATATATATATATATATATAGTGTGTATGTGTGTGTGTGTATGTGTGTGTGTATGTATATATATAGTTCTCCAGTTTCCTCCCACTGTCCAAAAACATGGATCAAGGTAAATTGAATTCTCCAAATTGCCCCATATAGAGTGTGTGTGTGAGTGAGTGAGTGTACAGTGATAGATTGGCACCCTGTCCTGGGTGTATCTGCCCAGCGCCCGAAACGTTCTCCCCTGGATGGGCATGGGGAACACCCCCACAACCCTAGTGGAGTATAAAGCAGAAGATAATAGATTATATTTATAGTTGTATATTCTATTATATTTTATAAATCTATTTTTATCTCATTTTCCTCTATAATTTTTAAATTGAGGTTGTAACTTTAATGGAACGGTGTAAACGGGTTCCGTGAGCCATCATTTCGTTTCTGTCTCACGTTCCACATGCCGTACAAATGATAAAACTAGAAACTTAAAACAAAAAACATCTGGAACACAGAACAATACCAACAACTCTAAACATACAAATTATCGTTTCAATTTATATACACGGACACTTAAAAAATATATTTAAAAAAAATAAAATAAAAATTAATATAGAAAAAAAATAATAATGAAAAAAATACGAAAGATAAAGAAAAGAATGAGATTATTATTTTAATGAATAAAAAATAAATCAAATAAAAAACAGGAGTGCCGTGCACTGAACCGTAAACAAACCTCCATGGTTGTTTTGCGAGCTCATTAGCGGGAACGCAGCGTTTTTGATTGGAACCCCGATGATGGACGACGTTTCTGAGACTCCTAGAGGAAGCAGGGAGGTCCGGACGTTGGAGAACGTTCTCGTACCGCAGTCTTCCTCCAGACAAACCTCAGTGATTTCTTGGAAATCTCTCTCAGTGGTCCGAGGTCCTTGACACGGTGCTCACATGCACATGGACGGATCATCGGCTGGCTTAATCTGGAGACGGCTAAAGCTCCTGCTGGATTACCGGGAGGGAACCAGTGGCTCCTCTGGACTGAGTGGACGACGGGGAACGGACGAATGAAGGGAACCGGTCTTTAAAAGATTCTTTTGTTATTAAAAGATCAGCAACCGAGACCCCACTGTTCTCCAGTCGTCATGAAGATCTAACGGTGGAGTCCACTGAGGACCACAAGAGGTCATCAAGAGGAGAAGACCGTTGGACACATGGGCAGACGCGCCATGGTTCCTCTCTGGAGGACGTCGTTGTCTAGGAGCAGCCCACTGTACCGCAACTCCCTGTTCTCGTTCTCCCTGTGGGAGAACCATGTCAGGGACAGAGAGTTGTCCCTGCTGAGAAAGCAGAAGGACGAAGAACGGGCGGCCCTGCAGGGGCAAATAGAGAAGTAAGAACCGTGGAAGGTTTGCTGGGGTGTTCTGTACGTATAGCGTGTCTCTGTAGCATCTATAACTTTAGTGTTAGTGTGTGTTGCGCCGATACGAGTGGTTATAAACTGTCCTCTAACTGTTAGTTGTCTTTTAATCCCAGTGTCCAGACTCCATCGATGGGATGTGTCAGAAATTTTAAATTTCTCATACATAATGAGAGTCCCAATAAGGCCGAAAGACAAAGGACCTCTGATTTTCCCGCTACTAGGAAAATACTGGGCTGGGATTGGCTGATTTAAAACCTAGGGCGGTAATCTGCGATTGGCTTAATCAGTTAAGGGGCGGGAACTAGACGTAACAATATATACAGGTAACCTGGAGTGGGCTTTCTCTCTCTCTCACTCGGAACCGAAGGCGTACTTAGCACCTGAAACTGAATGGGCAGACCGCTGGCCAGCGTTACTTCCTGACGGTGTGCAGAAAGAATTCTCTTGTTCT